>JAJHSJ010000369.1:0-36495 GCA_021015155.1 Magnolia officinalis | reverse complement strand
AAATTATCCATAAATCTTTCACATCATCTTATTTGTTTCTCTAAAGCCAAACTATCTAGTTTCAGAAACTCAGCACATTCTTTCGGAGTTTGACAGATCTGTAACAACCACCCCCCCACCCCCCCCCCCCCCCCAACCTGGTCAGAATATTGCTAGACTTAAATTTCAAGAGGAATCAGTGCAATCATAGCAAAATTGTTCATTGTGATTCTTTCTATATATTTTGAGATGTTGGCATCTGCTTGAGCTTTGGTTTGTATGAATCCCTTCAATACAAAAGAACTGGAAAAATATGAATTGTGGTCTTTTCACTTCATAGTTCTCTTGATGTCTCGAAACCACAATTTGACTACAAGGTTGAGGAATCATCCTCAACAATATACTAACAATGTCAGAGACAGTACATGGATCTTGGGCTCTGTTGACATTATGGATCAGAACGTATCTTACCAACATAATGGATCGGAACGTATCTTATCTAGTGTGTTGATGCCAAGTTCATGTAGGATTTTCTCAAGAGAATACACCAGTACTCAAATCTAATAGCAAGAATACATGGTTCTGAATGACAGTATCAGTCGCCAAATCGGCTCGGCAGAAAATAATACGAAACGAAGTCACATATCGGTAACGGGCCATATCGACCTATATCGGTCAGAATTTTTTTTTTAAGCAAACACTGCAGAAATATACTAGAAAATAGGGGAAATAAGATATTCAAGGATCTATCATTTTTTTGTTTCAACCATGTATTCAATAGTGTATCGGACCATTCGTTGGTATGAATGTTGTCCTGACAGGTTGACCTACTGTAAGGTGTAGTGTTTGATTTTTATTTTTGTATAAATCGCTGATACATGTCAGAAATTGATATCATACATTGCTAATATGATTATCTATAAACTAATATAAATTCTCTAAAATTTTATTTTTTTAATTATTATTTTAAGAACAGAAAATGGCCAAAATTAACTCGAAAATAGAAAATATGTTGTAATCAAAGCATGTGTGAGATCATTAGATCCATAGTCTTCTAATACTCCATCATCATAACAAGAATTTTTTTAAAAATGATTTTAAAACTTTTTATGAAATTTTTAGAAAATATATGCATAAAAAAAAAAGAAATTTAAAAAAAAAAAAACCCAAATTCAATAAATCAGTAGATCCATATTCTAATACTCTTCAAGAATCAGAAAAACTAATTTAAAATTTTTTTTCTGAAGTTTTCAGAAAATACCTGCATAAATAAAAGAAAGAAAATAAAGTCCCAAATCTTCAATAAATCAGTAGATCCATAGTCCTCTAATACTCCTCAAGCGCCATAACAAAAATTAGAAAAAAAAATTAATTTGTAAACTTTTTTCTAATTTCAGAAAATACCTGTGTAAATTTTATTTATTTTTTAAATAACAAAAAAAAAAGGGAAAACACCCCAAATCCAGTTCAAATCCACCAAAATCTAATCGAAATAATTTATATTGTTGTTTCGATGCAATCCCAGATCAAAACAGCAATATATGAATATAACCTTTTTTTCAATTTTTGTACAACCAAACTAGGGAGCTTCGATTCTTCAATTTGATGCAAAAAAAAAAAAAACACTCCAGAAAGTAAATGACTCTAAATTTGGTTGGAAATGACTCTAAAACAATCCCTCTCTGTAAAGAAATTAAAGGAAATAAGAAAAATGAAAAAAGAAAAAAAAACAAATGTTTTTTTAGCCGTATTGGTTGAAACCGATAGGCTATCAAATATCGTTGCCGATACAGGCCGATACGGCACTGTTTTTTCATAATGGGCCGATATAGACCTGTATCATGTATCATATCCAGCCAATACAGATACGATAAGATACGGATATTCTGATCCATGCTAGAAGCCTAGAACAGGACCTCATAAGAATGATACAAAGTAATCAATATAGTGGTAGTTTCCAGATTATCTAGTCTTTCCCAATGATGCTCTTGATACTTTGAGCATCAAAACAGACAGCAGTTGATGCAAGTTTTAGTAAGACCTCAAGGTCAATTTAAACAATAGAGCAAACAGAAGCATTAAGAAAATCCAGAAAAAAAAAAGGTACGGAAAACAATTAGAGATGGAAATATGTGCCAAATATGATGCGAGGAGATATATCAAAACTCGTAAATTCAAAAAGCTCCAGAAAGATCTCTCAAAAAAAAAAAAATAAAAAAAACACTCCAGAAAGTGGCATGTGGAAATACGTGCACATATTTCCTACATAAAAATTACTTTCTTTTAAAGCAGCAGCATACTCATCAGGCATAACCAATACCAGCTATGATTTGGACACAAAGAAAGCACGAATCTGGTTTAAGGCACCCAAATTGATCAACTAATTTTCAATGTCAGAGCACCTGAAGTCAGTAACCAAGAGGTTTTGACTTGTATAGCTTATTGCTATGCCTACATTCGAAAAGGATTATCCAGAGCCTAGTTACCAGACCAAGAACTGAATGTATGAAACTGTGCGAGGAAAAGATGCATGAAATGTGTGATTTTACAACAGTTACAGTAGTTAGCTAGAAGCATGAAACAGAGTATGATCCAAACCAATAATGTTTGCATCTGCATGTCATACTGGTGATAAAGGTCAATAATATACACCCAATTGTCCATGCACATGAGTCGAAAGATGCATACCTCTTTCTCGTTAGCACTTCTTCTGTGCTGCTCAGCATTTTTTTTGCCATCCCAGTTCTTCAAAATGGCTCGTAAAGCTAGAACAGTTGACAGGTATAGTAATTGTAAGCATATAACAACAAAAGCTACAGCTTTTTCTTTTTTTTTTTTTTTTTCTTTTCCTTTTTTTTTTTTTGAATTATGTAAAATTATCGTCATCATCCAAGGTTCAAAATATCGGAACATAATGCAATAAATTCACTGAGAGTTACAATAAAAACATATGTACCATGGTATGGCATAGTATGGGAAGGTATGGCCATACATTACACCCAGTGTTTGAAATATCGGTATTGCATTACATATTGCATTCTTGGGATATGGATACGTATCGGTTATCACATGGGATATATCATTTGTATCACGTAATGAACCCATGTTGTTGGAAACATTGAGAAATTGGTCGAATTTTTCAATGAAACTTAAGCGATTATTAAAAAAAGACATCAATACACTTGTAGATCAAAATATTTATAAATAATATATATATATATATATATAACAAGTGCACATAATAGGTTTTCTTTATATGGAGTCCTAATCTATGCGTTGTCTAACTGAATTGATGCAAGTATATTCAAAGTCTATTCATATAATTTATATATGAAAGAAAATGTGTTGAAACATAAGCAATACATTCAAAAACGAAAGAAGAATCACTAGATTAGGTGACACACATGTAACATGTTGAATTTATGTTTGGACACAAAGATTGCAACTGATTTGCGAGAAATTGAGAAATTTTATTTTTTTTTTTTTTGGGGGAATTTTCCACGACTCAGCCCCTCCTACAAATCTCGAAATCGAAGCTCCAAATCTATTATTTTTCATACAAATATGAAAAATCATGGATTTATAACAATTTGACATTGATTTAACATAATTTACAGAAAAAAAAAATGATTGAAATTTGAAAATGCTCACCGGATCAAACATGTGGGATATATCGCACTACTTGTGCATTTCGTATCAAACAAGTGGGATACAAGATATATCATGGGATATATCGGCGGATATCATCGATATTTAAAACATTGATTACACAATATATATGGATGATATAAGAATGTACCATATGTCCCCAAAAAATCTCAAGTGTATCTATTCTTATACCAAGCAGAGTATTCAAAAAAGGTTACATAATTGCAAAAAAAAAATTGAACCGCAATGGTCTGTTATGACGATGCATAATGGCTGTTTTGGAATTTTTTCCCCCATTTCTCCTTCACTTTTTAACATTTTGCTTTCGAGATTAGTTTTAACCCATTTTCAAATAGGTTTGTATAATCCTGGAAGATTAAAACATAATATTTAAGCTGTTTTCAAAGAATTGAAGATCCATGGCTGAATTCTTGGACAAATAAATAAATACAAAAAATTTTCTCTTTTTTTTCTTATTGCAAATGTATTGATCAACATTATATTACCAAATCGACCAAATCCTGCTGGATTTTTTTCAATTTAACCATGTTTGAATATATAAAAAAAATTTGTAGTTTTGCTCGTTTTTAAATAATTTCTAGCAATTTAAAAAAAAAAAAAAAAAAAAATTGTAAAATATTTGGATTGTAGATTCTTCAAATACATGTATGGCGTTTAAATCTACACATGCATGCATTAAATCAGTATTTTTTTCTCTTTTTTTCCTTCTTTTTTCTTTTTTTTATTGGTATTTTTAAGTAATTCCCAGTCAGTTTTGGAATGAATAGTTCCACATTTATTTTCAATTTATCCTCGAATTTCTTCAGGGGAATGATGTTGAATGCTTAGGCATATGCATTAGTGGGATGAATCCAATGGATTGCATGAATTTGGGCGCCCTATACTATTCTTTTGAATTTCAATTTAATTTTTTTCATATATTTCTCGAGGGAAATGGTGTCAAATAGTTAGAAATATGCATTAATAGGATGGGTTTCACAGATTGCATGAATTCCAAGCAGTTTTGGAGACATTTGAGCGGTCCTAAATTGGCCCAACACTATTCATCCCAATCTAATATTTATTTTTTTCCCAAAATTCTTGAGGGAAGTGGTGTCAAATGGTTAGAGATATGCATTAATGGGATGACTCCCATAGATTGCATAAATTTGGGGCTTCTTTGGGGACATTCGAGTTCTCCACATTGGGTCGACACTATTCTTTCAAATTTATTTGTTAAATAATATAATTGTCTCATCATTAGATGCATGCTCATATAATCTTATTTATATTGAATCACTAATATCAGATATTTAGAAAATTAAAAATGGGAGTTTCAAAGTCAATGTAACCTCTCAAGTTAATAAAATCATCAGGCAGTCCAAGACAACATGCTTAGCAAAGAATGGCCGTTGCACCATAAATATGTTCAAAACCATAAAAGAATAACATAATTGGAATCTTCTCTTCTCTTCTTCTTCTTCTCTTCTTCTTCTCTTTTCTTCTTCTTCTTCTGCTTTTTTCTTTTCTTTTTTCTTTCTTTTTTTTGAATTTTTCTAATATTTTTCAGAATTTTTTTCTTTTAAAATAAAAAGTTATTCGACCTTTACAACCTCTAATGTCACTGTTCAACAGTCAGCTGTTACCGTTATTAAATACCTTAGTACCAAGGTGGATGATATCAGAATGTATAGGGTCCATTTGGCACCTAATGTGGATACAGTCACTTGGATATGGCTATTTTATGATGATTGCTCTTGAGATGACAATGAATATCTAGTGTTTGGCATTACATTGACTATCAATATAAACCTATCTAAATAGCACTATTAGGCATTTGGATGACACAAATTGTCATGCGATATATTAATGATAAAATATATTTTTTTTAATTTATTTTAAAAATTAACTAAATAACTTGTATTAACTTTCTGTGTGGACTTCAATCGTGGAATATGGATCCCACTAATCCAATGGTTGGATGTGACTAGTGGTGACCCATTTGGCTACAATGCAATACTAGGATCATGACTCTCTACATATGTTATGGATGAGCTGTCACAATCTCGCCAAAAAGTGGCAACAAATGCAGAACATTTACCCAAAGAGGACAGTTCCTCTCAAGTTATTTTCAGAACAAGCTTATTTTACAGGCTATCCATCTTCATGTAAGAAGTAATTCGCCTCCGTAAAAGTTATTCACCTTCACATGTTTGATCACCTGCTTAAGCAATAATGCCTGTACAGGGCCCACCGTGTTGTATATGTGTCATCCAACCCATGCATTAAGTGAGCATCACACTCATGATGGGATTCCCAAAGAATCAGGGCTATCCAATCATTAGGTTGGCCACACCATCTCCAATAATGATGGGATTAAGTGAGCATCACACTCATGATGGGATTCCCAAGGGTGTGATACATTAGTGTGATATCGATAAATGAAAGATTGTTCTCACTTGCTTCATATTAGCACGAGTAAGAAGTACCTCTCCTTCAACATCCTAGCACATTATCATTCACTTATATCAGATCAGCATGTTTTTCCTATATAATGGGAAATTTATCCGAAAGATTATTTTATTGAATAAACCAAAGAGTATTTTCAGAATAAAATTAGTTTGTGCACCATTAGATCATGTCAAAAGTGAAAAGCATGTTCCAACAAAGGAATAGTGTAGTCTCCAATGGCCACAGACTCGTGCAACTGTGGTGATATCTCACAGAGTAGGTTCACCAATCTTTGAGTATCAGAGTTGTAAGGGATCAGTTTGCATCAAATCATAAATTCATAATCAAAGCTCAAGCTGACAGATAATTCATTGTTTGGGCCAAAAAAGCCAATTGTATGAAAATAATCCAAGCAAGGAGATAAAAGTTGATAACAAATGCTACTATAAGCAGATAAAGATCATTGAGAGACATACATGCGGTTGCATTTCCATCCTGCCTCCAACAATAACCAATCCTGCATCTCCATGCTTCAATGTGTAATTGCTAATAGAAATTGCTATCTCTCTATGGTGTGCACCATGCGGAAAATCCTCCTGTATAAGTGCATGTAAAAAACTTGAACCACAGCAAAAGCTAGTTTTCTGTAGGTTGTCCGTACCTGCAAATTAGCTTCCCAGAGCTTTTTGAGGTTGTGGTCAAAACACATTACCGACCAACCAGATGTGACAACAACCAAAACCTGCTTCACTATCTCTCCATGTTTATGGCTGCGATTAATGACACCAGCAGCCATGGCTACAGGGCGTCTCCCAGATGAAATGCGGATTTTATCAGGCAACAGGGACACCTCCGTTAGCAATCGTGCCTCACTAAAACCTTCATCTATGCGTCTAGCATGGGGTTCCAAAACCTGACAACAACAGAACCATATTCAGGAAATTATGACCAAGAAATCAAACTCAGGATGAAATTGCTACTGGATCCGAAACATGCACATGCACACTAGATGCAAGCTTTAATGTGATTTCCAAGTCCAATCTCCCACACTAGTGCATGATTGCAAACAAATTCTGGTTATAAAAAAATAAATAAAAATAAAACAAACTGGCATGGTAAAGTCAAAACTTTCTGGATCTGCGGACAACAATAAGATGAGAAGCAAACAAGATAGAAGAGAACATTGAGGCAGTAAAGATACCACTGTATAGAGAATTGGTTTATATTATTTTCTGGTAGGCCGCATGACGAAATTCAGGTAACCAACCAAAAAAAAAAAAAAATTTGAAATTCATCCAAAAGATGATGCAGCAGTAATACTCCAAGCTCAAAGAAAAAAAAAAAAAAGGCCACTGCATAGCTTTTTTGATATGTTACAGTTTTTTATTCTTTTCTTTTTTCTTTTTTTTGGGGAGGGAAAGGTTATGTTACAATTTATTCCAAGAGATATTTTAAAAGTATTGGAAAAAGGTAATGATTAAGACTTCGAAAGATAATGCCAGATTCATCACCTACCTGTTAAATGACTAGTGGTTTGATCCTACTGAAATTTGTTCATGATTTATCTACATTTTGGTCCAATGCTAGGGGAAAAAATATATATTAAATTTTACCTAAGGAAGTCCTGATGACTTTCAGCCTAAATCAACAATATATGCATCTGTGCACCGCAACTTGTAGGACTCTGAGAGTAAATTCTCAAAACTCACCCTATGCCCACCTTCCTCTTCAATTACAGTTTCTTAGGACGACCATCCAGTATGCCGCTTGCAACATGTATGAAAGCATCACTTTCTTGAAGAGCCTTTAGAGAGGACCCCCAACTACTACATCAACCTTCATGAACTCATCTCAGGCAATGTGTTAGCATACAAGTATGACTGCTAATGGAAGCACCATCGTGCAAACTGCCTGCTGAAGATGCAGGTTACAATATATATATATATATATATATATATATATATATATATATATATATATATATATATATATATATATATATGATGGTGGTTGTCCAAAGCCGCATTTAAGAGGAGGAATTGTGCCAAATAGATTTTCAACCATGGCTTACTGCTTAGAACCAAACAGTGTCCAATCAGCAAGCAATTGGTCCTGTGTTAGGTGGCCTGCTGAGTTACCTTTCCAATTGGACAAACGTTGGACAATTCAGATAAGAATGGGGCACATCATGGCTAATTTATCAACAGCGTACAGGTTCCTGATACCCAAAAAAAAAAAAAAAAAAAATCTAATTGCAGTTGACACCCCAAAGCCACATTTAAGAGGAGGAACCATCACAAATAGATTTTCAACCATGGCCTACTGCTTGGAACCAAAGAGTGTCCAATCGACAAGCAATTGGTCCAGTGTTAGGTGGCCTATTGAGTTACATTTCCAATTGGACGAACATTGGACACAGATAAGAATGTGGCACGTCATGGCTAATTTATCAATAGCGTACAGGATCCTAATAGGATTAAACTTTGGTATCATCATGAGGAACAAGCATTTTAAATTGGAAATCATCCCCTTGGCTCGAAACAATACTTGATACAGGTCTATCAACACTTGGGGAAAAAATGCAACGTATCAGCCAAAAAGGGCCATATCAGTACCAATATAATACACGAACATCCCTCCAAACCGATATGCTATGTAAGGGGTCTTTTGAGCATTGTTTTCAATTTCTTTCAGTGTTCCCTTTTTTCAACTGTAGAAGCCTAGGGGATTTCCAAGCCATTTCTGACCACATCTAAAGGCTAGATTGGGAGTTTGTAAATAGAAGTAAATGAGAAATGGATTTGGAGGTAAATGAATTGGGAGTAAATGGCTTACATAGTTGTGTTTGGATGGGAGTTAATGAAATGCATTTGAAATCAAAATATTCTGTTTGGATAGGAGTAAATGGGAGGAATTGGAATGTATTTGAATTTTTCAATATATTCATAGGAATGTATGTGATATCCCATATCAGCTTGAATATCCCAACTTTGTGTACATATGTGATATTTAATCGTAGGATTGTAATAAGCCCATTGAAATATATACTTTAGCCAAAAATGAGGAAATTTCAAGTCTCGGGTAGGCCACAAACTTGCCAACATTTTTTAACCGTCCATTTAGATGGCCATCCTTTGGTCGGTTTGGATCATTCTTTTGGTGTGATTTTAGTGATGCAGCTGATATTTGCTTTGTTTTGGAGTATCATTAGTGTGACATGTGTACGGCGGACATGTGCATAGTGCCACCTTTGTTTACACGTGCGACTATCCAAGGGAGCTCAAAAAGGCATTTCACCCCAGTTACTTCCAAATCCTCTCTCCTAGAGAGGATTTCATTTACAAGTACATTTACTCTCATTTCATTTCATTTACCATGCATTTACTTCCATCCAACACACCTCAAATACCATTTACTCCCAATTCCACCCATTTACTACTCCCATCCAACGGCCCACACACACACACACACGATATTTGAGATAGATTCAATGAATCAAAACTCTAGTGCCAGATTTGGGGAAATCAGAAGGGGAAAAAAAGGGTAAAAAAAGCTCTCTTTTTTTGGCTATTTCTTGTTGAGATTTGTCGTTCCAACATAATATGACCAAATCGACCAAGTCATGCTTGATTTGTGTTTGATTTGCACATGTTTGGTTAATTTTTCCTAACTTCCCGATTCTCACTGTTTTTTCGTAACTTCCAGCGATTTTCTTTTCTTTTCTTTTTTTCTTCAAGTGTTTCTCATGATAATGCATGAATAACATAAGGGTAGTCATCCTTTTTTTAAAAAAAACATAAGGGTATTCTAGATCCACATTTCATGCATTCGAACAGTTGTTTTGAACTCTCTTTTTTTTTTCAATTTTTCCCTGAATTTTTTGCCATTTGCGGCGTTTTTTAGGGATGGGTTACTATACATACAAATTGTTTATTTATTCTAAAATCAGCTTCGGGGAATTATTGTTCTAAGTGTGCTGAACATAGATCTAGCATCATAATCAATTCAACTATTTTTGCATTTTGAGGCCATTTTTTAGGGATGAATGGTAACCCTATTTTGATGTGTAGACACGAATACGATGGGAATGGGAAATTTTTTAGAATGGGAGTTGGAAGTGAGCAGACCCTAGCCTCAAAGTGTGGAAGAGGATGGCGTTTGATCTATCTAGATGGTTTCCAATTTAGATTGCAAGATGGTGACTCCACTTTGCCCTGGCTTAGGGAGATGGTTTCGAAACCTTTCACAGCTGAATGATGAATTTTCATGAGGGGTGAGGAGAAGAGTTTGTCAAGCAGCAAGGTGCCATGGAGGTCCTAAAAGAAATAGACACATGAGAATTTTGCAACTGAAAGAGGCTTTCGATAAGTGTTTAGATTCACTCCTAACAAGTTTAGTATGTCGTTGTTCAAGTTGGATAAGATTTAACATATATTCCATTCCTCGTTTCCTAATTTTTTTTCAAAGATACTCCTAATTTTGTACGATTGATTATCCCATGTCCATGTGAAATTTAGCTCAGAAGCTAACAGACTGTTATTTATGAAAAGGGCAGGCTCTACAATCAAAACTTGGAAATATACAGAGTAGCTATTTTGCTGTATTTGGAAACTTGACACAATCCTTTGTCTTCCTCCTAAACTAGGTACACGTATGCACAATGTGAAATCCCAACCTTTTCAGATTTTCACCCAAGAGGATTCGAAACCGGGAAAAAAAAAAAGGACATTTGGTCTCTCCAAAGAGTCAGGTGCTGGAAGGAAAATCCGCAAGCAAATTTCCATTGCTTTTCTTTCACCTCCCACTTGAAACAAATTGGATATGAGTAATCTAATCCAAACCAACAGGCATGTCCCACATGGAAACAGGCCTTAACTTTGCTTTCACTTTATCAAAAGAGCAAATTGCTAGTCTCATTTCATTTTGCTGATTCTGATCATTCCCATGGAAGGTTGACAGATTTGAGAGTATAATGAGCAACATGACCATCCCCAAGCAACACCAAATTATAGATTTATTTAATCATGTAACAGAATTCACTGACTTACTATAGTTACCTAGATCAAATAAATACCTACACCGTTAAACGTTGTCCAAGAAGCGCAAAGGTACCAATAATGAATAAAAGCCAAGTCAAAGCCTTGGTCAAAGACTCAAAATATAGTTGTGTTGAACTCCATAGCGCAGGACCATAATTACCTGAATTTTGGCATCATGAGTAGCCACAAGAATTTCGCTTCTTCCGTCACCGTTTAGATCAGCTACAATCGGTGGTGGAAGACGCTCAGCTTCATATTTGATTGGGTAGTCATCAGAGAGATGGAACCAGCCTCCTTGAAGGAAAAATCACCTTCACGCTGAAGAAGGGAAGCGGGAGTAAGGAATTGAAAGAAAGATTGAAACTCAGAAAGAGATATTTCAGACCCAATAAACTATCTGCAAAGACAATAAAAATTTGCTTGAAAGGTAAATGATTGCAAGTTAATCAAATATGTAATAGATAAAGTCAGCAATTGGAGCTAATTCGTTAAAATGTATTGAAGATTAGACTCAAGCCATACACATTTGTGCAATCAACGAATAGAAGAATGCTTTTGGGGAATAATTATTTCAGTGAAAACCTTATTGAGATGGAAACGTGAAGCTAAAGACAACCAGAATCTTGACTATGGATTCTACTGAGCCAATAAACTAATCCATATTGAAGTATATTCAATTTGAGAACATGACCAAATTCAGCGATGCTTCCTAGTGAAAATAAAGAGACAATAGCCCTCAAACCCCCAATAAGGAAATTACAGCTTGGTTACTGATTGATCCCCCCTAATGTGTGATGCCCAAAGCGGTCCCCACCTTGGCCACTCTTGTACAACAGAAAGTTTAGGGGCTAGCATCATTATGCAAGGCCCACAAACTGTCCTTTTGGTGTTTGTATGTGTAGTATAGGGGGCTTCAATATACTCGCATCTATGAACTTCCAAAAGTTTCTTGAAGTGAATTTTTCTTTTCTTTTCCTTTCCTCTTTTTTTTTTTTTTTTTTTTGGGGGGGGGGGGCTTTTTAAGTGAGGATTTTATTAAAGAAAAGAAAACGCAACACAAGAAAACCAAAATGGCATGCTGGTCGCAAGAAAATAAAACTATATACAGGACGATCCCCAGGCCCGGAACCAGTGTGCAACACCAAACGCCTACTATCCTATGTCTGAAAACCAGAATGCCCCATTAGAAGCCCCTGTCTTTGCCAAACCATCTGCTTTATCATTTGCAGACCGACCCATGTGCTGGAATGAACCCGCAGCCTCATGTTGATCTCATGAACCTCTTCCACCATGTTGTCGAACCTCCATGGATGTCTACCTTACTGGCCCACACAATGACATTTTTGGAATCCCCCTTGGCTAGCAGCACCACTGTCACGGCATATGATGAATCCCCTACAACAAAATCCCCCACGAACTCAACCAGAGTTTCCCCTTTACTGTCCCAGATGATTCCCCCTACCCCTGTTGGGCCAGGGTTGCCAAGGGAGCACCCATCAAAGTTCAACTTCACAAATCTGTCCAACAGAAGCATCCACACTGCAGGGCTTTTCAGGGGAGGCCAGCCACATTTGATAGCCTCATCCCAATTTGATCCCAATAATGCTACTGGGATTTTAGAAACAATTGTGTTCCCTTTGATCCATGTTGATACTAAAGTTCATTTAGACCCCAAAACCTCTCAGTTGATTTCTCCTTCCCCTTAAAAATACAAGAATTCCTCTCAGACCATATGCACCATAACATCACTTTCAGCACCATGAGCCACAAGACTTTACCCACTGAGCCTCCCAAGCCATCCGCCAACTCGCCACTAGGTCCTTGGCCTCACTCAGCATCACCCCAACTCACCCCGAATTTAGTCAGCACCTCTCCCCACATCCTCCTCAAGAATGGGCAGCACAAGAACAAGTGTGGCATATCCTCCCAACTCCCCTTACACAAGACACATCTGTTTGGAACTGCCATTCCTTTGTGGATGAGATGATTTACAGTTAGGACCTTGACCAAGCAGATCAACCAGACCAGCAAATTAATTTTTGCTAGGAATTCTCTATGCCAAACCACTGATGCCCAATCCACTCTTCCCTGTTGTTGAACTCCCCTATTCTTTCTGTAGGAGGAAGTAGAGAACGCACCATCTGGCTCCACCATATTCTTCTGTCCCGGCCCAGACTTGGGATAAACACCTTATCTGCAAAAGACATGATTTACAGAAGCCTCGAGATTCATTGCTATCCTGATCAGCCCTTGAAAGTGCTCCACCAAAGGGGTCTCCATGCACCATCTATCAACCCAAAGCCGCACCACGGCACCTCAAAGCCATATCGAACTCACTATCTGCAATTCTGAAGGAATAAGCCATAGGTTCGGCCTTCCAAATCACTGAACACCTACAAAGAGAACTGCTTTTCAGAACCCACCCTTCGTGTCTAAACCATATTTGCTTCATATCTTAGCCTCCACCACTTAGCAAGGCTTCATTAATATCTCAAGGCAGAATGATGTCAAGACTCAGGACCTCCTTGAATATGCAGTTTACACACCTCTTGCCATGCTACCAGGTGGAGCTCTCTCGAATCCTCCCAACTATACCACAGGAACCTCTTTTGAAGAGATTCCAGACATTTTGTCACCATGGCCGGACATTGAAACAGCAACATCATGTATAGCGGAGAATTCACTAAGATTGCCTTGATCAATGTAATCCTGCCCCCCAAAGATAACAGCTTCTCCTTCCACAATGCAAGTTTGGTGCGATGGCTTTTGATCACCACGTCCCAAGTAGCCACCAGTGGCTTTCCAACACCCAACGGCATACCTGAAAGCTTGATTGGAAGAGAATATTTTGCAGCCAACAACTTATGCAAGCTCCTTCTCCACCTCATCAAGAAGATTCACCCCCACAATGGAGCTCTTTCCCCACATTCACTTTCAACCTAGATACAATTTCAAAGCATCTCAAGGCAAACTTGCAACCCCAAACTTGTTCCCTCCCAGTGTCCCCTAGAAGAATGGTGTGACCAGCATATTGCAAATGAGAAGAAACTGTCTCTTTGCTCCCTACATTCAAACCCCTTGTGAAACCACATTCCCTGGACCTCTCTAAAATTCTATTAAGAGCTTCGGCAACAACTGTATATAGAAGAGGAGATGACGGATCTCCTTATTTGATCCCTTGACCTCCTTTGAAGAAATCAGACAGAGATCCACTCAGAATAACATAGAAATATGGCAACATAACACAAGCACTCATCCACTTCGTCCATCTTCTGTCAAGACCCAGTCTCTCCAACATGCAATCAATAAACGACCAGTTGACGCTGTCATAACTCATACACCTTTTTCCAAATCATCTTAAATATGCATTCTTTTCCCCTTGTTTTTTTGAATTCCTCTACCATTGCACTTGCAATGAACGGGCCATCAGCAATGAACCTACCTAGGACAAAAGATGACTGAATGGGTGAAATGATCTTTCTTAGCACTATGGGCATCCTTTTAGGCAACACTTTTGCTAAGATCTTGTAGCAACTACCCACCAAGTTGATCAGCGGAAAGTCTTTGATGTTTGTCACTCATGTCTTCTAAATCTCCCCTTGAGCTCGCTCCACAGTCGAAGCCTCTGACGCAGCGAAGTTGGACCATAAACTACAGCTAAACCCCACCTTACTACCTTGGATGCTGATCTGAATCGAATAACCACCGTCCACTACCTAACCAGAACCTCTTCCTTCACCTTCTCCAGGGGGTCCCATATCACAGTGATGCCCCCCAACCTCCCTCTTAATATTTTGTGGTCCAACCATACTGCTTGCTGCCCCAAGCCTCTCTGACCTCAACCTGCGATAGCACCCCCCTCTTAGTTTCCTGAAGAAAGAAAAAATTCACCTAAATTTCTGTATCTCCCTTACCGCTCTCTTTCTCTCCCCACTTCCCTAGCCTGAATATTCCACAAGACAATCTTCATTTAGTAATTATACCTGGACTGAGTCCTCCCCTCTCGAAGTGATCAGTATTTAGAAGTTAGCTTGGATTGGGATTTCTTACTCAAAATCAAGATTACCCAGTGAGATGGTTTAGGATTACGGCCTTTAGTTAGCTATGTTTAAACTGCTTTTTGAAAAAAGATTAAGAAGCCTTGTAAAATGCTTATGGAACAAAGCAACTTGAACTATTGGCTGGCTGATCACCAGACGCTAACCTTCCTAATTGCATGCACATGATGAAGTCCCCACATGAGAGGTCCAGGCCTTTCACCAGGTGGGCCTCACTGTGCACATTACCTGTTCCAAAAAAATCAACCCGCCCACTCATCAGGAGTACCACGCATGTACAAGGAAAATCTATGGTCGTGTTTTGACCAATATTAAACATACACGTGTGAGCCATATGGCCATTCCATCAGTCAATGTTCTTGTCCAAGAAACATACACTATGGGACAACCTTAACAAAAGGCTCAGATCTGGAATTCGGGCAAACTTCCAGCTCATGTAGCTGCAAGTATGATTTGCACCTCACAAAGGGAATTAGCTTTTGCATGTCCTAAGTCTTAACCTTTCCTCAATTTAAATAAATAAATAAAAACTCTACTCAAGTACTATGATCTTAATAATTTTTTTTGAAGGGTAACTGAAATTTTATTGAGAAAACCACCTAGGCAAAAGCCACAGCAGGAAAGGAATTAAGAATAGAGCTTGACAAAACAACCCACAAATAAACATGTTACAATCATCCACGACTCTCAAGACCAACACCCAGCCCACCACTGCACTCTTAACCCTACGCACTCTCTCTTCCTCCGCCAATCCGCTCTTATTTTGGAAACACCAGCTATTGTGCTCCCCCCAAATGATCCATGACACAGCCATTAAGGTTAGACACCATCTGATCATGCCTTCCTTCCCAAATCCACCATCATGTCAGGCCCACAATAGGTCAATGATCAACTTCGACATCACCCAATAAACATTAAAAAACAAATAAGCACTCCTACACCCTATGCACAAAAGGGTAATGAATGAAGAGATGATCAGCTATCTCAACATCCATCATGCACATGACACAGATGTTGGAAAACCATGGCTCTCTTTTGGAGATTGACAATGGTAAGCACTGAGCACCCTCTTCCTACCCGCCAGCCACACAAAGGCCACCACCTTAGGAGGAGCGCCATTGTGTTGAACTAATTTATTTGATGTAATTTACAAAAATAATCCTACTTTTTATAAGTGATCTATGTATGGATGGTAACATCGACATTGAGAAGGGGAAGAATTTGTCTCCTTTTATGGTAGTATAGATGCAAGCACAAAATAGGCCTTCTTCTTTCTTTTTCTTTTTTTTTTTCTTGCATTTTTTTATGAGATTTCCCAAAGTTGTTTGGACCTAATGATCAAATTCTAGGGACAATTCTCCGATTGTGATACAGTCACCCCACATTCCACACTTTGCACAAGAAAAGACCCACTATCCTTTTTTAGCTTATTCCTGCCTTTTTTTTATGACAAGATTATCTCTTATGAAGAATACGTCGGTGGCTAGTTGTCTCTCATCTATTGCAGGGAGAGGAGTGTGGTGTCCCCCATGCCGTAGGGACTTATCCGATGAGGAGGTGACAAACTACACTAAGTTATTGGAGCGGCTTCATAATATTCACCCTTCCCTAGCTTCTAAAGATTCCTTAGTATGGAATGCTTCTCCCTCAAAAAAAATCATGGTTAAGTCTTTCTACATGATGCTTCAAGATTCATTGAATATAAGAAGACGTGAGTTCATCCACACTTTTTGGTTCTACGGTGCTCCCCCTAAGGTGCATCTTTTGTTTGGCTAGTCAGGAGGAAGCGCATCCTAACCATAAACAATCTTCAAAAAAGGTCAATGGTTCTCCCTAACATTTTTCTTTTATGCATGAGCAAGGCAGATACGAATGATCATTTATTCATACATTGCTTCTTTGCGCGTCTAGTGTACATCACTTTTCTGAAGATATTTTGTGTCAACTAGGCAATGTTACAATCAGTAATCTAATTGCTATGGATGCAGCACTATGTCACGCTTGCTAAGGATGAGCTAGCAACTTGGTGATTGATCGTGCTTGCAGTGCTATGAAATATTTGGGGGGCACGCAATAGGCGGTGTTTCCTCAACAAACAGGGTCCGTGGGAAGAAGTAGTGTGGAAATCTACGAGGGGCATTATAGAATGGGTGTCTTTTTTTTAAGGATGTTACAGAATGGGTATCTGGGGTTAAACATATCAATGTTCTTAATGTTTCATCCATGCTTGGGCTGTAACGTGGAGTCTCCTTTTGGGACGTTTTCTTTTTGTATTCTTTGTTGTCCAGCCTTTCAATAAAGTAAACTCATTATCCTTCAAAAAATATTCATATGTTAGGAAATTTTCCCTTTTTAAGAAATAAGTATTATTATATTTTCTTGCTAAAAAGCTTTACCATTTTATAGATCTCTATGTTAGGAAATAAGTATTGTTAGATTTTCTTGCTTGGGGATTTTCTTATTTTGGAGATCTTGGCTAGCAAGGGATCTTGTTTTTAGATTCCTTAGATTATGTTAGAGTTTGTCTCAAAGAGAAAATCTTGTAAGCACTTACTATAAATAAGGCATAATAGGCCCTATGGAATAAAAACATTGTTGAATGATATTTTCTTTGAGCAAGTTCTCTTGTTTCTCTACGGTAGTGTGTTGGAGAGGAGTAATTAGTGATCTCTAGTATGAGACTAGAGGAATGTTGTGTTTGCTCACAATCATTGTATCTTTTTTCTTTATGATTCCAACTTTCAGCCCGGTACATTAAATCTAATTGCAATTAGTTTTTCCCTTAACCTAGTTGCATTATTTTTTGTACCAAAGCACGTTCTACTCTTGGGATTTTCTCTTTTACTTATCTTTTCTCTTTATGATTCGAATTGTCAGCCTGGTACATTAAATCTAATTGCAATTAGTTTTTCATTAATCTAGTTGCATTATTTTTTGTATCGAAGCACGTTCTACTGTTGGGATTTTCTCTTTTACTTTTCTCTTCCCCATCTTCTTTCCAACCCCTACCAAATCCTAATTCCTTTCCAACCCATCAATTCCTTTGCCATTTTTGCCTTCCCCAAAACCCATCCCAAATCACTTAGATCTAAAACTCAAGTATAAAGTTTAGCCTGTATCCTTTCATGTTCTTTCTTGAAGATGTCATGTATAGGAAGATGTTAATATGCCTTGTACAATTATCCTTATTTGGAATCCAGTTCCCGTCCATATCCATCACATTATCCTTATCCGAGCTACTTCAATGATTAAGATCGTCCTTCACATCACCCCGAGTCATACCCATCTTCATATGTGCCTTATGGCGATTCCTTTCAACACCCCTCCCGACGTTATGAACGATGGCGGCCACATGGTGGTTATTTAAAAGCATCCTATTGCACAAAAATGTCAGTGACGGCTAAGAATGTCTAAGAGACATGGGAGGAGAATTTGTGGGAACTCAAGAAACAGATCTAAGCATTTGAGGAAAAATTGCAAACGAATTCAAAGAGTTCAAGGAGGTGATAAGAGCTTGCTTCAAGCCCTTGATTGAACAAGAAAAGCGCTATGAACTGCAATCCATTGTCTCTATAATTTCTAAGAACAACATGTTTGGAGCAAGGGTGGCAACTTAAAAGGAATCCACTGTTTACTTACTCAATGGATCCATGGACACACCTACCGATTGATCAAAGGCTCGATCAAAAGAAATGCCAATGAAAATGGTGATCAACTATCGAATGACATGATAGAGGAGACTGAATGATTAACAAGTATGGATTATTCGATAGTCGAAGAGAAGAATAGTTAACGATCATTATGGTACCATCTCAATGTCAATTAAGTCCCACGATTCCAAAGCTAATCGTGACAAAGAGGCCACGATCAATGTCTAGAACATAGAGGACCAAGAAGCGTAAGAAAAAATGGCACGTATCTCAACGTCGTATTATATACAATCTACCCATCAGGCATGTAAGTCTCCACCATTAACTGCCAACGACGCCGAAGAAGACACGCTATAAAACAAGGATCTTCACAAGGGATTAGACTACCAATTAAACTCGAGGATGAGTATCTTTTTAAGCCGGGTGGAATTGATGCAACCAAATGACCACACAAGCTGGTTGAACTAAAATCTGATCAATCCTACCATTCAGATTGTCTTGATTAATGATCTAGACCAAATCAATTGTCTAATAATCAATTTGATGGGACCGGCGGTCAACTTAAATTGTGAGCCCTATGGAATCAATCGTATAATCATCAATTTCATAGGTTTTATTATTTAATTTTTTTTTTGGGTTAGATTTCATGATTTAGTTACTAAAATCTCTTTTGTATTTCCATCACTTTCTTGGGGGGCTTCTTGTGGGGCACCAAACGATGTCCAAATGACACAAAATTGGTCCCTTTTGATATCTTATTGAGTAAAAGCTTTCAAACGAACCCAAAATCATGCAATTTGAGGCAGTTTAGGTGAGATATGGCCCATTTACAGAAGGCCCATATGGTAATTACGGGATTTAGTGGCAGTTTGGTCATTTTCTATTATTAGAACTTCTCTTTTGTTTTTAAGCCTATATAAGTCCATGTTTTGAAGGTATAATACATTATTATGATGGTTTGAACAAAACTTTTTTTGATTGTTATTTCTACTTGGTAGAAGATTTGTGAGAGGAGATTTTGCACAATTTCAAGAAGGAGATAGGGTCATGGTGTGGCTTAAACCTGAGAGGTTTCCACTAAGCTCTTACACAAAGCTCCACTCCAGAAAGTCGGTCCTTATCGTACTTTGAAGAAGCTAGGTGATATGCATATCTAATCAAGCTTCCACCCGAAATGAAGATCAGCCCCATTTTCAATATGGAAGTCCTTATAGTTTATCTTAGACATCATGAAGACGAGCATGGAAGAATGGCTATTCAGATACCCGAGGTGCCACAACAACTCAAAGAAATCATTAAAGATGTGTTAGATGATCAAATAGTCTCCACGTGCCAAAGAAGGTATGTCAAGTAAATGGACTGACCAAAATCCGACAACACATGGATCTCAGCAATTGATTTCAAGCGCATCAACCCAGAAATCTATAAGGATTGAAGAGTACATTGCCATTAACTCGATGGAGCCGAGTTTTTCCAAGTGGGGGAAATTGACGCAATCGCCCCACATCCCACACGTGTGCATGAGAAAAGGCCACTTTCCTTTTTTAGCTTGTCCCTAATTTCCTTTCTTTCATACTCCTATGTTAGGAAAATATACCTTTTTTAGGAAATAAGTTTTTTTTAACAATGATACCTTTATTGAGTAAAGCCAAAGCCGAAAGAATTACAAAGAAAAGCTAAAAAAACAAAAAACAAGGACCCATTAAATCTGACCACAAACGAGGAAAATGAACCAATGCTATAGAACTTGAAGCTCTCACCTACTCTATATATTTTCTTGTTTAAATGCTTTCTTATTTTAGAGATCGCTATGTTAGGAAATAAGTATTATTAGATTTTCTGGCTTAGAGGTGTTCTTATTTTGGAGATCTTGGCTAGAACAGGATCCTATTTTTAGAATCCTTAGATTATGTTAGAGATCATCGCAAAGAGTAAATCTTGTAACCACTCATTATAGATAAGGGATAGACCCAATGGAATAAAAACAAAGTTAAATGATATTTTCTTTGAGCAAGTTCTCTTGTTTATCTACGGTTGTGTTTTATAGAGGGGGGAAGTAGTGATCTCTAGTATAAGACTAGATGACTATTGAACTTGCTCACCATCATTGCATCTTTTTTCTTTGTGATTCAAACTTACGGTCCAGTATGTTGAATATGATTGCAATTAGTGTCTTCCTTGATCTAGTTACATTATATGGTTTCAGTTCTTCATTATCCATTATTCTCAGTAATGGAAAGTTGGGTTTTTGAGTGGATTAGAGGATTGATTCACTACACCAATCCCTGGTCTTCCTACTTCAACAGTCTGATAGTTGCAATCCTCTCTGAAAGTGCATTCAAACGCACCCATAAGCAGCTTCTGAACACCTTCTTGGAAGAATCCTACCTGAAAAGAACTTCAGGGGATGAGGCTGCCAGAAAATTTAGTAAAATGCAGGGAACTATTCGTTCAATTTTTGGGGTCTAGAGAAAAATAATTTTGAATCGGATCCGAAATTCTAAGTCAAATGAAGTTATATAAAGAGTAAGAACAAGGAGAAGGAGAAAGAGTTGAATTCTAAGGACGTGTGTATGATAGCAACACTCTCTACATCCTCTTAGGGCACAAGATTGAAATAACAGAGTCGACTCACGGAATAGAAAACGGGAAGAAAAAAAAAATGAAAAATTGAATGAGCAAAGCTAACAAATGAGAAGAAGAATCAGAAGATGATGGAAGGGGAGATATAAATACAAACCTGAAGGGAGAAGAAAATGGCGAAGGCAGCCAAAAGAAGGATCGCCAAGTCCCTCTTCCTCATCTCTCTCTCTCTCTCTCTCTCTCTCTCTGCGCAAGAGAATGAAAGAGGAGACCTAGCAAATAGAAAGGAAGGAGAGAAACGTGTATTTTCTTGCGAAGAAATCACCAGACGCTACCCGTTTCAGATTTCATCGGGACACTGCCGGGAACTGTTACGTGCAATGCACCCTGTTATTCTCGAATCGGGTCGGGTCCCGGCCTACTCGAAATTCAAAATGCCCAAAAAATATATTTTTTTCCTTTTTTTCCTTTTTTTTTTTACTTCTTTTCAAGGACAGTCCCACCAGATGGCCCACATATTGCAGTCCACCGCGGATAACTTGCAGGCTATTCGGTGCATTTTACATCCAGCCCTTCTAACAGGTTGCCCCACCATGAGAATCATCTAGCATAGAGATCAGCCCCATCTACCCATGAGGTTGGCCACGCCATAGAAAATAATGTCTAGCCAGTGATAGCAAGTGAAATACAAGTGTGGTCCACTCAATGAGTGGATGTGGACGATTTCTACCCGACTCGATATTTATTAGGGGGCAACCTATTGGATGGGCTGGATACTTGGATGTTGTGCACGCATGAAAGGTTGCAATTTTTGGATTGTAGCTTACAGTCCAAGACGTTGGACTTGAGAAGACACTCGTGTGCAATAAGCTCATGTATTTGCCACACATGTGCCAGCGTGGAATGATTAGCCCAAGATCTATTCCATCCGTCAAAACGGTACCATTATATCGATGGCCTGGCCCTATAATCAGGTTAACCACTGGCCCGGTGGGCCACAATTTACATTGCGGATTGTGTACTGCTCTTGCCTGGCCGATAATCCATTTAGACAGGTCTATGTGGGACTCACCATAATGTATGGGTTTATCCATGCCATCGATGAAATCGGATTGCGTACTGAGTTACTCAATACCCTCTTATCTTACTGTGTAAACTTTGTTGGGCCCACCGTGAATGTATGTGGTCTATCAATGCCGTCCATCCATTTTTTCATCTTATTTTAGCGGTTGAGGCCAGAATTTAATCATGCCCATACAGCAAGTGGACCATACCATAGGAAACAGTTAGTATAATGATTTCCACCGTTGAAACCTTTTTAGGGCCGACAGTACGCAATCCCTTTCTGCCATCAATCCATTTTGCCATATCATTTAAAGACATGAACTTCGGCCTGTTTGATTTTCTAGTGCACTGGTGAATACCAGGTCAAAGAGTAATAATTATTTCCATGTGTATTTACAGCATATTTGATTTGACAACTTACTTTCTTGACACTGAAATCGAAAACATTACAAAATATATATGGGTTCCACTTTGATGCATTTCTCTTATCCACACTGTTCATCCATTATGCCATTTGAATTTATAGCATGAGCAAAATATCGAGGTATATCCAAAACTCAAGTGGACCACACCATACGAAAAGGGAATCGATTACTTACCGTTAAAAACTTTGTGGGGCCTCTTTTAGTGTAGGCCACCTGAGCGTTGTATCTGCTTCATTTTTTGTCTCATGCTTCAAAATATTGTAGTAAAATAGATGTATGGAACGAATATATCATATACATTACTGTGTGGTTCAAAATTTAAAACTATCACAATTGAACCAATTTGAAATGCACAAATTCCTATGAATTTTCAAACGCTGTGAAACGGTAATAATTACTCATTTCACAGTATTTATGTTTGCTTTGAAAAAACAAACAGGCCCTAAAAATAAGTCCTATCCGAGGTTAAGTGTACCACGCAACAGGGAATGATGTCCTCCATAAAAAATTCCTTGGTCATGATGGAAGTTTTGGATGAGTTGATATGTAACACCCTGAATTTTTTGCCAACTTGAAGATAAACGTCCTTAAGCAATGGGTCGATCATAACACCTTTTTAACTTTTCAGAACTCAATCCCAAAGTCTAAAATCATTTTTTTACTCATTTCCTTCAAAATCTCACATTTTACCACCTTATTCTTCAAATTTTTATAAGTATTTTCATATTAGACATAAATTCTATTCAAGTGATGAAGAACAATACTTAAACTAAAAATTATTATAAATAGTAATTAAATAAATAAAATAGGTTTTTGACCATTAACCTTATGAAATCTAACAAAATAAATATGTTATTTAGATAGAGCAGCTTCTCTTACCCCAAAATCATATATTGCATGTCAAATAACTCATTCCGATTTGAAAGATATGCTCATTTCAAATATCAGGTGGCGAAAACACCACCAGACTGGACAGCGAGTTGGCGAGGCCTCGCCGTCCAGCGGGCCAGGCGGCCCGTTTTTGTTCACTCCCCAAGTATAGGGTTGTGATGTAGTAATAAACTCGGTAAGATCGAGGTCGAATCCCACGAGGACTGATCGTCACAATTCAAATCTGTGATTCTCTTTAACTAATTCAACAAATAATGGAGCAATTTACTAACACAAATCTATGAAAAACAATTGAAAACAGGGAAGAAAATTCAATCAGAGAGAGCACTAGGACTTTCGAATCCACCCCTAATTATCGTAACCCTTGTTTTGTCTGTTGATTCACCCTAATCTAGATTGATACAACTTGTATAGAGAAAGCACAATCTGTGTCCTTAGTCGGGCATACAGAATGTCTAATTCCTTTAAGCAATGCCATGAAGAACATATCCCATGTCCTTGGTCGGGCACATGGAATATACAGTTCATTAAAGCACCCTGTTTCTCTCTTACAGGAACTTGTTCATGATCAGATACAAGCACCTAGAATAAGCATCCAGACCACATCCATCCATAGACTCTGATCAAAGTTCATAGATGGAGAAGTATAGAATTTAAAACAATCAAGCACACTAGGGAAAGAAACAAATCAATCTAATTAAAGTAAAATCAACATAGAACAATGGGTGTTCAAATTAGGGGTTTCATCTCAACCCTAGCTAATGAATTTAGCAATCCATAAATTTAAATAGAAGGAAAGAAAAATAAAATTGATAAAAGGAGAACATCACTCTCTCTTTCTTCCCTTTCTTCTTTCCTAGCTCTGGATCTGCCCTTTTCCTCTTGATCTGGAATTCTTCCAATTTCTGAATGCCTTTCCCACGTCCAAAACTCTTCTTTTATAGCTGCTGGAGGGCTGGAGTCAGTGGCAGAGTTGTAGCAGGACATGGAGTGCAAATTTTTGCAGCCATGATCGGTGGGCCCCACCGAAGTGTTTTCTGAAAAATCCACCCCGTCCATTGGATTCAAGACGAAATTTCAGTCAAGAATGGGTGGTTTTGACTGTCCATTGACACGGCCCAGAGAAGAAATCACAACAAAATCAGTTTTGAACGTCACAAGACCGCCTGTTTGTGGCCTCTGTATCACGCATGTGTGTACGCATGGGAGTGGAATATCAGCATGGTTTTGAAGCTCTCGAAGCCCTCTACATGATGAACGGCTCGGATCGGCCGGACGGGCCATGTGTGGGGCCCACTGCCGTTCGCAAAACGGACCAGCAGCGTCCGTTCGCTGACGCTAAAGCAGGGACGCGGATCTCTTCCGCTGTGACAATGGTGGGGCCCACTCCTTCACTTAAATGGAAAATCCACTCCGTCCATTGGATGTATAGTGAGATTTCGGTCAGGAATGCATGTTTTCGCCTTCCGTTGATGAGGTCCACCTGACTTTCTGCTCCACCGTCCGTCTTGCGTTTGGCGGCGGGAATCGAGTGATCGCATGTATTAAGCCAAAATTCCACCTAGGTGAGGGTCTTCCTTATCCCAGAAGGACAATGAATGGTTCAGATCTCGCATTTGGGCGATGTGTGGGGCCCACAACTGAGGACCGCGGTCGGACAGCATTAGCTGGAGACGGTAGGTGCCGTTTTTGGATTTGAGAGAGATAGGGTCGGTCAGCGCTTGTGCTGACCGCCTCAGCCGTCCGGTGCACGGCTCGCGTGTGAGTGCATGGTGCACATGCATCACATATGGGGCCCACTATGATGTTTTTTTTTACGAAATCCGATCCGAGCCTCTGATTGGTCTACCCATTTAAGACGCTGAGACCAAATTTGAGCCAATTCCAGATATCAGGTGGGCCCATAATTGATGATTTGTGGACTGATTTGTCAGTTGGGGTACTTCTGTAATGATCCAATGGATGAAATTTAATATGTACGGTTAATTTACGGCCTCCATCCCATGTATGAAGTTTTGAACTGATCGGATGGCGGGAACCATGTGATCTTGCATTCTGGACCCTTTTCGGGATCCTTTGGCTTGCTTTCCTCAGATCTCAGGCGTGTAAAATCTTTATTATTGGTTCTCTGGAGTCCATCCCGCGCTCTGGTGACTTTGGATCATGAAATCCATGCTTTTAATTCTCTTTTTTCAATTAACGCTCCTTATTACATCCTGCAACAAAAACACAATTAAAATATGATGTTAGGCATTATCAGTACGTAAAATAGGTGATGATCGGAGTCTGATATGCAATATTTGACCCTTATCAGTTTTCTGCCATTTTCTGCAGTTTTTTCGTCCGACTTAAAAAAGTCATATCTCCCTCGATATAACTCCGATTTAGGTGATTCAAAATCCAGATTGAAGCTTGATAAGTTTAGTTTCATACACAAATAAGTGAAAAATATAATAAAAATTTTAATATAGTTAAATATAGGTCATTGTGACGACTATCCGGAATTCATTAGTTTCGACAGCTGTTGCTTCTAAAATTTTTAGAATTTTTCTACAGCACGAAATCTAATGAAATTTGGTAAAGATAAACTAGACTTGATGATGAACTACTATAAAAATAATTAAAATAATATACTAATTAAAAGTGCCAGAAAGGGGTATAAAACTGCCCTAGGACCTTATTTTGTCGTAAGTAGGGCATAATTTAGTTAAGTATTAAACTGAATAATCAGTAGAATTAGCTTGAATCACTTTCTATACGAACTGTAAGACCCAAAACCAGTAAAATCGCTAATGCTACATTACCTAAAAACCTATGACCAATCTCTAAACCCAGTTGATCTCGAGAGCACATTGAAACTCCGTATCGGACCTGGACCGCGTGTCGAAAGTCCTATTACCATAAAATTATACGGTTATGACCGCCTTGCTGGGCTTGAGAACCATCTCAGAGATCAAGTCCTAATAATATTTACAAGCGCACAACTTGAGTCTGGACCGAAGTGTGTGAGAAACGTGAATATCTTTAGAAAATGAACTCAGATGTAAGTGATTTGAGTCGTTCGCTTGCGGACCAAATTTAAGGTTTCAGACCGTCAGAATCTGACCCAAATATACCTTCGGATCAAGAAAATTTCCAAGCACAGGTCGGTGTACTTATGGCCCTGATTGAGTGTCGGTGACCGTTGAACTGAAACTGGTCCTCCGCGGTCGATCCGTAAATCCGATTGAACCGAAAACTTAACCTAACCTAGATCCAATGTCAGAGAACTTGCTCTGGACTATATACAAAAAAGGGGCCTCCAGATGTGCTCCGTTGGACCAAAACGGCCGCTATTTGGCTATAACCTAAGTATACCATGGCCCTGCGGCCATTCCCATCAATTCTGGGCCTATATAAAGGCCTTTACCCACCCCTCTCTCATTCCATACGAATTCCAAACCCTAGGAGAGAGAAGAGAGAGAAAGAGAAGAAGAGAGTGAGGAGAAGAAAGAGAGTGTGAGGGATAGTTGTCGGGATACTTCCCCAACGCTCAACGTGCTTAGCCACCGCTTCCGTATCAAGATACCGGCGATTCCGATTCCGTTTTCGGGTAAGAAATCTTAACCATAATTTGTTTTGAGTATCCAAATAGATGCCGGCAAAATAGCTAACCTATTTCGTGATTCAGGTTGTCGTTGTGCCGTAAACAAAGATATAGTGTTCGAACTGAGCTTGGCGCGAGTTTACCTGTAAAAGGTGCGGACTATAAATGTTTAGGTTATGGTTTTCAAGGCTTTCAATGTCAGTAATGATTTATGGCTGCCTTGATTACTATCACATATGCTTAGACAGGATGTTTCCCGTATATTTACACACACACACACACACACACACACATATATATATATATATATATGAACTATGTTGAAATATATGCATTACATGTGTTTGTTGAAATGTTTGTATGGGTATGGAATTATTATTTGTACTTGCCATGATTTATGTGTGAGGATACATGATTGTTGTACGTGTGGCAACTCCTATGTGGAAGGATTTGCTACGATATGCATTTTAACAAATTTATTACATGTATGTAATATGTGTAGTCTAAGTGTTTGGTAAAATGCTTGAATGTGAAAATGTTTGTTTAAATGCATGTAATGAGGGTGTTGAGATAGGATTCTCAATTCCATTAACTACGGTTATAGTATCTTTTATATAACCTATCTCACTACTATTTGCTGTGTGAATGAAATGTCTATATATGATAATATGTGTAGGATGTATTTGTTACATTGCTTAAGTAAGATTTATATTTGATTTCAGTTGTCACATGCTGTTTTGGATTACTATATGTGAATGTTATTATTTGGGATGTATTTGGGACTATGGTATAGTCCAGGTAATCGATAACAGGTCCTGATTTGGTGGCTGAGGTTGTTTCGCCACACAGGACGTGTTCGATGAATTTGAGTCGTACTTTGGTTGTCGACAATGGTTAGGCCACACGGAGTGCTTACGCACTTCATGTCGATATACTCGATGTGCACTCGTACCAATCGAGCTCGTCAAGTAACCCGATTGACCCGATGTATGTTCACCATGTATGGACGCTACTGCTTGAACCTAAAGTACCAAACTCACTAGTGGAAATTCAGTTAATCTTGGTACCTTGATCCGCTAAGACTCATGAGCCGGACATGGTGGTATGGGACACTGTGGTCGAGCTGTCGGCCTACGCCGAGGTGACGAGCCCACCCGTAGTGACCAGTGAGCAACCTAAGCTCGTGAGCCAAATACAGTGGTATGGGACACTGTATTCAAGTTGTCGGCGTACGACTAAGTTATGAGCCATTTGTAGTGACCTCAAGCATACTCTGAGACTGCGCTGAGGCAACGAGCCTTTCCGTAGCAACTAGAGTATAAGTTAGGCCTGCATTGAGGTGACGAGCCCTTTGTAGCGACTTGAAACCACAACGTCGTATGAGACTAGCTAGGACTGACAACCCTATAATGGATCATTGTTTGGAAAATGATAGAAGGGAGGTACCTTAGCTTCCCAATCCTGCTGTATGAAAAGGTATAATAAGAACTCGGTAATCACGCTCATGCACCGCATTGCATGTGCCTTTGGCATTGGTGTTGAGTACAGAGGATGGGGTGCATGTCGCGACCGTAAGAGGAAGATTGAAGAGGGAGTGCAGGCAAGGGCATGCATCATTAATACATGTTATGTATGCATTAACCGGAGTACTTAGGGATGCTTGATTATATTGCCTTATCATTACTGTTTGATTGAATTGATAACATGTTAACCTTTGCCTTATAGCTCCACTGAGTTGATCACTCACTCTCACGTTTTAGGATGATGCTTTAAACACAAACCAGACTCTATCTTAGTTGCAGATGATGACGATGCTTACGAAGCGGAGCCAGACTTTCATGATGATGAGGAGTTCTCCTATTTGCAGCTATCAGGCGGGTCTATGTAGACCATGTTCTGATCAACGGGGATTACTGAGATGCTAACTAGATGACTTTTCACATTTTGTATATTTGGAAACTTTACATGTGATCAATTGACCTGGTAACATAAATCATACTATAGGAGACTTACAATCACTTATATGCTTTATATACTTATCACAGTCTTCCGCTTGCGTAAATTAATTGTCTCTGGAGTATGATATGCTGTTTTGCTATAATCTCACTCATGTTTAATGCACTAATACGGACAACATTTAATCATCATTATCTATGTTGCATAAGTGATGCGTTGGAACTCGGGAGTTGAGCTTATGCTCGACCCCCGATTTTCAGGGCGTTACATGATATCTGTGTTTTCCCTTCATCCATGTCTATATGATTTATATCTAGGTTAGATGACTAATAAATATCAAGGTAGCCCATAAAGGTTTGTGGTGGGGCCTACTTAAGCTTTGAATCTGCCTCATTTTTTGGGCTAATGGTTTAAAATGATGGAGGAAAATGAATGAATGTGTGGATTCTTGCTTCACCAGCCTAACCGTCGGATTCAGTACCTTCTCCTCATACACGAAACCGGGCTAGCCCGGTTAACTAGCTCGACTCGGCCCGACCCGGAACTGAGTTCGGTTCGGGACGGGCCATTTTCTTCAGCTCAAAACTAAGTTCGGGCCGAATTCAAACAAGTCCAGTTCGGCCCGACTCGGTCCGAAACCCGACTCTACCTGGCATGACTAGGCTGTTATATTATATATATATATATAATATATATATATATATATATATATATATATATATATATATATATATATTCATAAATCCTTACCCTAACTATTTGAGACAAAGAAGTGAGAACGCTGTCTGACCCATGAACATGTTGTAAGGTCCGAAACTAGCCGAACTTGCCCGATTGTTGACCGAGCCAAGTCCGAGCTGGACATGTTAGCCCGATGACCGGGCCAGGCCGGGTTCGGGCTGGGTTTGGCTAGTGATCGGGCCGGGCCGGGTTGAGCCCAGTTCGACTCGGTTCGGCCCAATGTACACCCCTACTTACAGGTGATAAGTTTTCGGCTTTATGGACCACTACTTGATCCAATCCTTGGCTCGTCCAGCTTATTCAAATACCCATACATCATGGTGGGTTGGCAGGACACAATCCGCTTTCCACAATTGGGAACAAATGTGATGAAATAAAAATAGGAGGGCTGATGTTTTCCAACCCATCCAGTTGTCTCTAGTCCCGAGCATCATCACATGTCGAGGTGCATATTTATTTTTTGGGAAAACAATTACAGGGATAGACAACCTAATGGATGGATTGGATCTCTCACCTATGTGTGGCATGTATATGAGTTTTATTGAACACAAGCAGAGCTCAGTTTTTTAAAGCATGTTCCAGTCCAACAACCAATCGATCCAACCGACCAATTATCACAATTCTTGAATCATGGGTAGATAGATTAGTAGTCTATATCATTCAATTGAGTATATGTGTTGAGATTTTATTTATTAAGTTGGTTAAATAAAATAGTAGAAATGTTAGGAGCTTTGCATATGCATGTTTCTATTTAAATTTAATGTATTTTTTAATTTCACTTTTCTCTTAAAAAATTGTTTAAAAAGTGAAAATTTTTGAAAAATTTTAGTTATAAGTTGCTTGGAGAGAGTGTTAAAGAGTTTAAAAACTTCGAGTTCTCTAGTATTTTTACTCGGATAATGGAGAGAGGAGAATACTAGCCTGCCTATTCATGCATGGGGCAGCGTAAGCAATGGGTGGTGAGGTAATGTGGTTGTCGAAGTGCGAGTGGCACACTTTGCACTTGCACGTGGGCATCATGTTGCTTCCACATGACCTACTGCGATCCAGTGGAGTCGCGGTTGCAAGTAGGCTAATCAATTGTTAAAACAATTATAACGAGCAAGTCCATCACAAGACCAGACGTTTCAATAATCAATCGACAAATATCAAACCATTGGGACTTTGTCGACCATCAAAGCCATTGCTCCAATCGGCCAAAAGAAGATCGGCCATTGGCTTATCGGCTAACAAATATAATTGTTGTGCCAGTCAACTGACAAATACCAATCATTGCATTGATCGTCGTCAGCGGAAATCAACTGTATTAAGTTTCAGTGGTCAAACCTACCATTGCACATTTTTGTTATGAGAATGATTAATTTGGTCTATTTAAGTTAATTTAAGTTGTGTCTCTCATTAAGATTTATTTTTGAGTTAAGACACGTATTTTCATAAAAGATATGACCATTACAAATGGGCTCGGATGCGTCTTTCCAAAACACATGATCTTTAAGAAAATTGTACGTCCCGGATTTTTTCCAACTTGGCGATGGACATCCTTAGTTACTGAGTCGATCATAACACCTTATTAACTTCTCAGAACTCAATCCCAAAGTCTAAAATCCCTTTTGAACCCATTTCCTTCAAATCTCACCTTTCACCACCTTATTCTTCAAATTTCTCTAAGTACTTTCATATTTATAAATGAATCCTAAAGTTTAAGTGATGAAGAATAATACTTAAACTAAAATTTACTATAAATAGTAAATAAATAAATAAAATGGATTTTTGACCATTAACCTTTTGGAATCTTATGAAATAAATAGGTTATTGTGGATAGAGCAGCTTCTCCTACCCAAAATCTATATTTCAAATAGCGTAACTCATTTCGGATTGGAAGATACACCATTTCAAAATCAGGTGGCGAAACTACCACCAGACAGGACAGCGAGCGGCGATGGCATCGCCGCAACGGCGAGGCCTCGCCATCCAGCGGGCCGGGCGGCCCATTTTCTGCAGTTTTTCATCCGACTTCGAAAGGTCATATCTTCCTCGATATAACTTCGATTTAAGTGATTCAAAAGTCAGAATGAAGCTTGATAAGTCTAGTTTCATATAAAAATAAGTAAAAAATATAATAAAATTGTTAATATAGTTAAATATAGGTTGTTGTGACAACTATCAAAAAATTATTAGTTTGGACAACTGTTGCTTCTAGAATTTTTAGAATTTTTTTACACTACGAAATCTAATGAAATTTGGTAGAGATAAAGTAGACTTGATGATAGACTACTAAAAAAATAATTAAAATAATATACTAACTAAAAGTGTCAAAAAGGGACATATAACTACCCTAGGACCTTATTCTATCGTAATTAGGGTGGAATTTAATTAAGTATTAAACTAAACAATCGATGGATTTATCTTAAACCACTTTCTATACAAGCTACAAGACCCAAAACCATTAAAATCATTAACCCAATATTACTTAAAAACCTAGGGACAATCTCAAAACCCATTTGCTCACGGGAGCACATTGGAACTCCGTATCGGACCTGGACCGCGCGTTGAAAGTCCGACGATCACGAAACTATACGATTATGACCGTATTATTGGGCTTGACAACCAACGCAGAAATCGAGCCCAACTAGTGTCCAAAAACGCACAACTTGAGCCCCAAGTGAAGTGTGTGGGAAACGCGAATATCTTTAGAAAATGAACTCATATTAAGTGATTTGGGTCGTTCGCTTGCGGGCCAAATTTAAGGTTTCAGACATCATATTCTGACCCAACTACACCCTTGGATCAGATAAATTTTTCTAAACAGGTCAGTGTACTTGTGGCCCTGATCGAGTGACAATAGTCGTTGAACTAAAACTGGTCCCCCACGGTCGATCCATAAATCCGATCGGACCGAAATCTTAATCTGGCTTAGATCCATTGTCAGGGAATTTGCCCCTAACCGTATGCAGGTAATGGACCTCCAGATGATCTCCGTTGGCCCGAAACAGATGCCTTTTAGCTATAATCTAAGTATATCATGGCCTTGGGGCCATTTGCGTCAGTTTTGGGCCTATATAAGGACCTTAACCCACCGCTCTCTCATTCCATACGAATTTCCTAACCCTAGGAGAGAGAAGAGAGAAAAGAGAATGAGAAAGTGAGGAGAGGTGAGAGAGAGTTGTGATTTGATGCCGGGATTCGTTCCTACCACTCCACGGGCTGAATCTCTTATCCCGTGTCGCTACACCGACGAATCCGAATCTATTTATGGGTAAGAAATCCTAACCCTAATCTATTTTAGGTATCTAAGTAGATGAATCGACGAAATAGCTAACTTATTTCGTGATTCAAGTAACCGTTATGTCGTAGACAAAGACGTAGTATTCAAACTGAGCTCAGTACGAGTTTACCGGTGAAAGGTGCGGACTATAAACGTTTAGGTTATAGTTTTCAAGGCTTTCAATGTCAGCAATGATTTATGTTTGTCTTGATTGCTATCACATATGCTTAGATACAATGTTTTCCGTATATACACATATATGTAAACTATGTTGATTTTTAATGCATTCCATGTGTTTATTGAAATGTCTGAATGAGTATGGAATAATGATTTGTGTTTGCCATGATTATTGATTGAGAATATATGATTATTGTGCATGTGGCAACTCACTTGTGAAAGGATTTGCTATAATATACGCTATAACTAATTTATTACATGTATGTTGATATGTGTAGTCTAAATGTTTGATAAAATGTCTGAATGAGAAAATGCTTGTTTAAATGTATTTAATGAGGGTGTTGAGATAGGATTCTTAATCACCTTATCTATAGCTACAGTTTCATTTATGTAGCCTATCTTACTACTACGTATTTTATGGATGAAATGTTTGTGTATGATAACATGTGCATTATGTGTTTGTTAAAATGCTCAAATGAGATTTATATTTGAATTGATTATCACAGTGTTTTTGACTATCACACATGAATGCCTATTATGTTTGGATATGATTGGGACTACTACGTAGTCCACTTAATCGGTAATGATTCCTGAATTAGTGATTGAGGTCGTTTCGCCACATTAGACACGTTTGATGAATTCGAGTCGTACACTGATCGTCAATAGTGGTTAGGGCACGTGGGGTGTTTATGCTCTCCATGTCGATCGATTTAACGTGTGCTCGTACCAGTCGAGCTTGTCAAGTAACCCGATTGACCTAATGTATATTTACCATGTACGAACGCTACTTGTAATGCTCTGAAAATCGGGGGTCGAGCATAGGCCCAACTCCCGAGTTTCAACACATCACTTATGCAACATAAATAATGATGATTAAATGTTGTCCGTATTAGTGCATGAAACATGAATGAGATTATACCAAAACAACATATCATATCTCAGAGACAAGTGAAATTACAAGGAAGACTGTAATACATGTCTAAGATATATGAACTGCAGTACATCTCCGAAGTGTGATAATGTTAAGGTTAAATAATTACATGTACTAGTCCAAAATATACAAAAGGTGTAATGTCATCTAATCAACATCCTAGAAATCCCCGTCGATCAGGACATGGCTCCCATGAACCTGCTTGAAAACTGCATGTAAGAGAATGCCTCCTCGTCATCCTCGAAGTCTGGCTCCGCCTCGTAGGCATCACCACCACCTGCAACTAAGACAGAGTCTGGTTGGTGTGTACAACACCGTCCCATAACGTGGGAGTGAGTGATCAACTCAATGAAACTATAAAGCAAAGGTTAACATGTTATCAATTCAGTTAAGCAGTAATGATAAGGCAATACAACAAGCATTCCTAAGTACTATAGTTAATGTAAGAATGGTATGTATAAATGATGCATGCCCTCGCCTACGCTCCCTCTGCGATCTTCATCTCACGGTCGCGGCATGTCAGTCACCTTCCCCAGTGCCCTACTCCGACGCCAACGGCACATGCAATGCGGTGCATGAGCGTGATTACCAAGTTATTATTAGTCCTTTTTTCGTACAGTAGGATTGGAAAACTAAGGTACCTCCCATATATCATTTTCCAAACAATGATCCATTCTAGGGTCGTCAGTCCTAGTAATTCTCATACGATATTGTGGGTCTAGGTCACTACAAAGGGCTTGTAACCTCAATACAGTGTAGGCCTAGTTTATACTCTAGTTGCTACGGGAAGGCTCGTCGCCTCAACACAGGCTTAGAGTATGTTCGAGGTCACTACAAAGGGCTCGTCACCTTATTAGTGTAGGCTGACAGCTCGAATATAGTGTCTTATACCACCGTATTCAGCTCACGAGGCTGTGTTGCTCACTGGACACTACGGGGAGGCTCGTCACCCCAGCGTAGGCCGACAGCTCGACCACGGTGTCCCATACCACCATGTCCGGCTCATGAGTCTTAGCCGATCGATGTATCAAGGTTAACGGGGTTTCCATTGGTGAGATTGGTACCTTAGGTTCAAGCAGTAACGTCTATACATGGTGAACATACATCGGTCAATCGGGTTACTTGACGAGCTCGACTAGTATGAGCGCACCTCGAGTTAATCGACATGAAGTGCGTAAACACCCTGTGTAGCCTAACCACTGTCGACAACCCAAGTACGGCTCGGATTCATCGAACACATCCTGTGTGGCGAAGAGACTTCAGCCACTAACTCGGAAATCATTACTGATCGCCTGGACTACGTCGTAGCCCCGAACACACTCCAAGCAATTGTGTACGCATGTAGTAGCCAGAGATAGCATGTGACAACTAAAATCAAATATGAATCTCTTTTGAGCATTTCAATGAACACATAGAGTACATGTTAGCATATATGACATTTCAACAGTAAATCACATAGTAGTGAGATAGGTTACATAAAGGAAACTCTAACTATGTATAAGGGGATTGAGAATCTCATCTCAACACCCTCATTAAGTACATTACATCGAGCATTTTCTCATTCAGGCATTTCATCAAACACTTAGACTACACGTATCCATGTACATGTAATGTATTAGTTTTAACATATATTATGACAAGTCCTTTTACAAAGGAGTTGTCACACATACAACCATCATATATATACGATCACTAAGTATGATAAGCACAAATGCAAATTCCATATTCATTCAAATATTATAACAAACATTAGGAATGCATTTTAATCAACATAACTTACATACATATGTAATATACGGGAAACATCTAATCTAAGCACATATGATAACAATCAAGTCAGTTATAAATCATTAACTGACATTGAAGGCCTTGAAAACCATAATCTAAACATCTATAGTCTGCACCTTACGCCAGTAAACGCGTAATGGATTCGTTTTAGACACTTAGTCTTTGTCAACGACGACAATGGCAACCTGTAACATGAATTAGGTTAGCTATTTCACTACTTACACTATATGATACCCTAAAACAGATTAGGGTTAGATTTTCT
>JAJHSJ010000884.1:0-46139 GCA_021015155.1 Magnolia officinalis | reverse complement strand
TATATTTATGCATCCATTATTTTTGTACGTGTGGGCCACTTAATGAATGGATCGGCCTGTTTTTTCATACGACATGACCTTCTCGGCTGGCCTACCTTTGGACGGCTCAGATGTTGTGAACGGTGTTGCATTGTGTCATTATGCACAAGCTGCACTGAGACTTCACTGTCCATTCATGTGTATTTGAACTCTCCACAAATAAATACCAACCCAATCTAATTAAGCCAAGCGTCCATGCAAGTTCTAAAATAGGGATATAATAATCAAGAGGAATTATCGGTCTTGATTTATTTGGACTTGTATATAGTCCGTCGATGTGCCCAATCAATACAAGTGGGACCCATAACCTACTGGGCGAGCCCGAGCCTATTCAAAATATTGATTTTGCCTGGCTCAAGTCCATTTGACTCAATGACTTGGACAGACTCATAGTCAGGATGTGAGTCGCTGGAGTCAGGCATATTTTGTGAGGTGACTCTGGTACTGCACTGGGTTGGACTCGACCGAGCCTGAGTCAACTCAGACGAGTCTCATACGACTCAAGCGAGTTGGCAATCCATCCATGCATGTGACAAGAGCTGGCATGACATTGTGTTTTGTTTTTTGTTTTAGTTTTCCTTCTTTTCTGGAGAAAATGTTCACATACATTGTATGTTGAGCTTTCCCATCACCTTGATTCTTGTCTAGGAAATCTGAGCCCATCAAAAGGTGGGCTCCATAAGATTCACTAGGGGAGAAAATCGAACCAATCTATTCATTGGGTGGCCCACACTCATTCATTGAGTCTTTCCATTAGATTTCAATTAATTTCAACGATGTAGACATGTCTCTAACCCATGCGATCTTAATGGTGCCTACTCACTTTGGATTTTCTACGCAAATAATTCATTGACCGGAAATAAGTGGCGTGTGTTAATGTTTACATAAATACACTAATATGTGAGCATTTCCCTCTTCCAAATATCAAACTCACCAACTATATTACGTAAGGATTTTTATTAGGTGGGCCCCACATGATCATTACTCTAGATTATGTTATTGAATTATTATGATTTGAGTATATCGGTGGGCCTCGTATGGTTGTGATCTTTACAGAAAAGGCATATTCTCACACTCTGTTTCCTATCCACAGTATTCAAATAAGAATGGAACATTATCTGTGCCAACAAAAACTCATATTTCTAGTCCACTAAATAAATGGACGGTTGGGTTACAAGCTACTCAAAGAGTGGGGCCCACCTCTTGGCCAATTTCTATGATTGTATGATCCCTACATGGGAATCACTTTTTATTTTATTTTATTTTATCTGTTCTCATACAACTAAGGGTTGCAATAACCAGGTAGTCCTCCCCCAGCTTTGCGACGGACTTGGACCGACGATCATGGCCTGATGAATTTTCAAAGTTGGGCATGGTGTCAAGCCATTTCAGCCCACCGTGGGGTACCCTACTTGATCATTGATTTCATTCCTCTAAGAAATGCATATTTCTTTGTGCATGGATACCCCACTTCATCAATATAGATTTTATCAATTTTCAAGCTAGGTCTTGGGTCGGGTCAGTCCTGGCTACAACCAATTTCAAGAGCCTGACTCAGACCTCGAGTCTTAAGCATTGGGATGGGCCTAGACCCATTTCCAGGTACAACGGAGTGTTGGAGTATGTGAAATTTCACAAACAACTCTCATTCCTTAAATGTTACTTTTGCAGATCATCCAAACAGAAAAAAAAAAAAAAAAAAAAAAGTGGGCTTCTCCAATGAGATCGCAAGGGACAAAAAAAGCACGACCGTCCACTCATCTAGCGGGGCAACACCGTTAAAATCAATGGTCAGCAAGTTATCTGAATAAATGTACGGGTGTGGCCACCTGATTAGTGGATTGGTCCGGGTCTTGCCCTAGGTGACCTTTATGGTACGTTTATGTTTTTCACGGATCAGATGCTGTAGACAGGTGACACGTTGACAGGAAGAAAGGTTTGTTTGTGAAAGTTGGCTTAGGCACGTGTCATTTGGAACGTGTGTTAGATCCAAGCCGCTCAGCAGAGGCATCCACTTGTGTCGATGCCCTGTAATGAAAATCAGGCTAATCTGATATTCATCTGAGGCACACGCGTACAAAGTAGGAGGATTAAGAGAAATTGACCAATGATCCAACACGACGTGAAACATCCGGCCCATCTGATCATGAAAGAAGCCTGATTTTGGATACAAGGCAGCTATGCATTTGGATCCGTCTGATGAGCAACTCTAATCTTGCACACGTGCCAAGTTCCTCATGGAAGAACCGAGTGGGGGGAACCGTATACTCGCTGGGGTTCAATGGCTGCTGCTCTCACGTGGAGTGATGTCGTCTCACGGACGCGACTTAGCTGCGACCCCGGACCCAGCGATGTGGATGGGATCCTGACAGTGGGGCCCACAGCGATGTATACATTGTATATCTAGGCCGTTGATCCGTTTTTCAAGGTTATTTTAGACTAGGGGCCTGAAAATGAAGCAGATGCAAATATCAGGTGGACCACACTACAGAAACAGTGGTAATGAAACGCCCACCATTAAAAACTTGCTAGGAACGACCGTAATGTTTATCTGTCATCCAACCTGTTGATAAGGTTACACTGATTTAGATAATGGTAAATCACAATATCAGCTTGATCCAAAACTTTTCTGGCCCACAAATAGTTTTTAGCTGTCAATGACCACTGTTTCTTGTGGTGTGGTCCACCTATTTGGATCTGTTTCATTTTTTGTCCCATGCTCTAAAATGAGATGGAAAAACAGATTGACGGAATAGATATACAACGCACACATCGAGGTGGGCCCCACAAACACGGTCCCACCCATATGGCTGGTTCTTGGGTCGCATCCAAGTCGCACTCTCGTCTCATGGTCCAAAATTCATGTTGCTTGAACAATCCTAACCTCTGATTTGAACACATGTTCAGTTGAATACAGCCATTGAGAGTCAGCAAATCAAACAAGCTTCAGGCCTGTTTGGTCTTGCTAAAAAAAGTGTATTTTCTGATCATAATTCTGATTGTAAAAAAAAAAAAAAAAAAATTAAGTAAGTGTTTAATTAGCCCATTTAATTAATTAATTCTACAAAAATAAATTTTAATTACATTTCCTCATTTTCTACAGTTGTTTCTGCTTCTACAAACTTGACAGATTAGTCATAAAATCTCTTTTACCAGATGGTTGGTTAATTGCACGTGAGTGTAGAGCTGTCTACCTCCACACACGTGTAAACATGGCACGTAAGCCAGGGATCAAATCCATCTACCTCTTGGTCTGACCGTGTTTTTCCTAAAATTATTCTAGTCCACTAAGAAAGTGGACCCCAATAATGGAAATATGTGAATGGGTTAGAAAACTTCCGCCAAGTGTTTTAGAACCGTACATTAAAGTTTGAAAACTATTGCTCACCTGACCAGTGCATCAGCTGAATTCTTAAGCTAGGATACATTAATATTGTGGTGCCTTTCTAATGAATGGATTGGATTTCCAACCCATCTGCCATGATGGCAAACGTGTGGCATTTACATGAGCTGTACTACACACATGCAGCTTTCTTATTAGCCACACCCAGATCCATAGCTCAAGTGGTAGATACCTCGTCTCAACACTGAGGTCTTTGTATCAATTCGTGGCAGGGGTGGCTAACAGTGATGTGTGAACTAACAGTGGGTGTACTAACAAGCCAACAAATAAAAAAAGGCTTTCTTATTAGCCCCGATCGACCTGCATTCAGTGAGGCTCACCATAACTGACCATACTCTGTTCATCCATTCTCGCCATATCATGACTCCAAAAACTTGTTCACTCCCCAAGTATAGGGTTGTGATGTAGTAATAAACTCGGTGAGACCGAGGTCGAATCCCAAGGGACTAAAACCTGTACGTAATTTAAAACTAAATAAAACTAGAATTAAAATGAGATGAAATTTAAATCGAGTGTGAATTGAGGAATAATGATAAAATAATTATCTAGAACTTAAAGAATTGAGGAAAAGAACACTAGGGATTTAGAAGATCCACTTGTAGAGATCAAGGAGATCTTATGCCTGTTTTAAAACTCAACTGGACTTAGAGTCCCATCTTCATCCAGTTGAAGGGTGTAACCATGAAAATCAACTGAACTTCCATTGATATAGTTTTCAAGATATGAAAGGTATATGAATTAGAATGGATTCCATTACCAAACCATACCCAGGAGACAAAGCAAACAACAGAATTAAACTAATTATGAATGTTAGTTGTTCTTTTAGAAATTAACATACCCTTCTGGAGTGAAAATTGATGCTCGCATGATGCCAAATTTGTCCATTAAATGGACCCTCTCATGTTAGATCCCCGAAATATAGTAGGTGGTCCACTGTAAAATAATACTTTAAAAACAATGCCCACAAAGGCTAAAATTACATTGAAGTGGACTGTCATATGAATATTATCTTCAACTACTCACATGTCAAAACCATAAGTGTATAGTACATGAGTTTGATTAAGCACTAAAAAGTATACAATCCCAACCATAGTTTCTTTATTTTCCTCTCTCTCTCATTCAAGAATACATCAGATAAAGAGGGTGGCCCCATAGATTTATTGTTGTAAGCCTAGGTGTGTTCTGGGAGAAAGATCAGAACAAGCAGAAGAAATGTGAGTGAGAGGAGAAGTTGCTATAGTTACAAGTGGTGAGATTTTTCTTTTGAAGAAAATTTTAAAAAATCTTTAATTAATTAATTTTTATTACTTTTAAACTTTGTCTTAATCAATTTTAGCTATTGCTAAAGCTAATTAACCTCAAATTACTTCTTTAATCCAATGGCTAGTAATGGACGACTGATGCTCGAGCCCAAGTCGCAGATGAGCAGAGTTGGTTTTTCTCGTCACTATATGACTTTTGCTTTTTAGTTTCTTCATCTTTTTTTACCTAACTTGAGATGCGGATCTTTCTTGTTTTTATCATATGGGTTATTTTATTTCATTCTTATTCTTCTCCTTCTCCCTTGGCCTGGGGTGTGCATGGGTCCTCCCTAATAATTTTTGGCATGTGTATGAGAAGACCCGAGGCAGATTGTGTCTTGCGCTCGCTTGGACGATCATCCATCCAGGCTAGGCTATGTGAGGCCCGCCATTATGTATGGTTTTATCTATGACCGTTCATCCATTTTTTCAGATCATTTTAGGATATGAACCCAAAAAAACGAGGTAAGTCGTGAGTGGACTACAAAATGGGGATTGGATTCCCACCATTAAAAACTTCATGTGAGTAGAAGAAATTTTGGATCAATATGATATTTGTGTTTTTCCTTCATCTAAGTTTATATAACCTTATGAATTGGTTGGATGGAAAATAAACATAATGGTAGCTCTTACAAAGGTCTACTTCCTCCTATGGAGTGGTTTACGTGAGCATTTGCTTTCCTAATTTTTAGACTCATATTCTAAAGTGATATGAAAATCTTGTTGCGGAGATCACGAAAGCACACAGAGATGAATCAAGCAAAGTATTCTAATCGCACAATCAAACCCAATCACAAACACTCAGAATTTAACAGGAAAAAATCTTTTTAGACAAAAAACCAGGGCACAAAGTGACAGATAAGCACTATGAAAATAGAAAATTACAATAAATAGAGATTACCTGATTCGAACAAGCCTCGAATCACCCAAGCCACACCCTTGAAATCTTAGGAACGAATTAGAAAGCTCTTGATAACCCATATTCCCGAATACACCCATATATATAGCCTCTAAGTGAATCACAATCGAAATAGGAAACAAATCCCTCACTTAATGCAACTTCGCGTAATTTTTGCGCGATCGTTCGATGACACCTTCGATGGCATTGAACTCCTTCGATATTATCGAACAAAATACCAAAATGTTCCAGCAACTAAACATGTATTTTCTGGATTTTCTCGATGGGACTTCGATGTCATTGACAGCTCGTCGATGACATCGAGCAGGACACCAAAAGTTTTCAGCGACCAATTGTGAAATTTCTGGATTTTTCCGATGGCATCAAGTAGCTTTCGATGGCATCGAAGTCTGCTTGATAGCATTGAGTTGTCATCGACAAACCTATTAATTTATAGATTTAAGACATCAATCAACAAAACTCACCGCCCTTCTTCCCATGGAGTAGTTTACTTGAGCATTGAACCTGCCTTTTTTTTTTAACTCATACTCTAAAATGATCTGAAGAAATGGATGGATAGCATGGGTAAAAGCCATACATCACGGTGGGCTCTATAGGGCTCCTGCCTAGATGGTCACATGGGAACTCCACTCATGACCTCAGTATTAAAACGTAATCTATTTACCATTGAGTCATGGGTTAGAACTCTCTTCTGCATGATACCGTGAAACAACAAAGATTTGTACAGTATAGACACCTCACTTTGAACAGAAGTAGATCATGCTCGTTAGCTTCAATTATACTCTAAGCAAGACACGTGTATGTTTAAAATTGCACACTGGAGACAGTCATCAGGTCGGATCAACCAAAACTGGGGCACACAAGTGACGGACTAGTTGAGGAAGTACAAATCCAAAGCGATTTAGAGAAATACTCTCGAATTAGGAAAAAAAAAAAAATGTGGCAATCTCTTTACGGTGTGGGGAAATTCATTTCCATGAAAATGGTGTGGAAGACATCGTATTTACACAGATACGGTCCCCGGTCCACCATTTCTGCACATAACCACCCCGACCACCAGTCAGAGGCTTTTATGTTGCTCCCAAGCCGACTGTTTCCTTGATACGTTTTGGCTCAGCATGGCCTGATCCACGTTGTCAGGGTACGTGGCGCAACTTGTTTGCCTATATAAGGCAACTCGTTGCTAGAGAGAGGGAAGAGTTGAAAAATATAAAAAGAGACAGGGTTCAAAGATGAGAGAGAGTTCAAAAGGATGAAAGGCCTGTAGTGAGCAATACAAAAAAGAGGAGTTCGAATCATCTGTTACCCGGTCAACAGAGAATTCCTAATACCCTAAAATTCATTGGTCCACGTCAACACTCACTGAAAAAATAAAAATAATAAAAAAAAGCTTTGGACGCCAAACCACTAGGGTAACAGGAAAATCCTGTTGACCTGATAACAGAGGATCCCGACTCAAAAAAGTAGGGGTGCACACGGTTCGGATCCGGTTTCTAAAGGGATAAGAACTAAAGGTGGCCCCCTTCACATGAAGGGTCCATATTGACAGCTGGCAGGACCAATTCAACTATCTCCTTGGCCATTCGGTTCCAATTTCAAAACTGAAACCAAACCGTGTGCACCCCTACAAAAAAGAGAAGAAGAGTGTCGTCAGAGGATTCAGCCGAAGAGAGTTGGCTCTGTCCGAATATACTCGAACAACAACTGACTTTTATTACCTTCCGAAACATCATGTGCCCTATTCTGTCCTCTATGAAATTTCCTCTCACGGGTTCCTCTATTAGTCAAAGTCAAAGTCAAGGTCAAAGAAATTACAAAAGTCAATAAGTAGGGTTAAAATTTAGGATATCTGACTATTCTTTTTTTAAAAAAAGGATATATAATTTTTCAATTTTCCTTTCACATCTTAGAATCAAGATATATTCCACTCCGCACATTTTCTACATACTTGCAACATCTACACCCACTCACACTTTCATTCTTTTTTCATTTTTTTTTTTTTTGGTTTAATATTTCATTAACCCGAGTCCTAAAATGCCTGCGAAGTATGGCTTAACTCTGCTTGCTTTGTTTATTACCTTAAGTGCTCTTTTATTTCACCTACTCGGAACCTAAGAAGTTTGTGCAATATGGCTTAACTTTGTGTGCTTTCTTTACTTCACTATTGGTTTGTGTTTTTTTTTTTTTTTTTTTTTCCTTATTTTACTTATCCTGACCCTACAATCTAATGTAATATGGCTTAACTTTATTATAACTAGAAGTTCCTCTGAATTATCCTAAAATCCATACAACCTAGTAAGGTAGAGACCGTGCGTTCCACGGACGGAAAATTATGCATAACTCTTTCATTTTCCATAACTAAGGCCCTTACTAAGAATTTATGGTCGCAGACCAACTGCAAGAGTCACTCGAGTTAGAGAATCTTATGGTTTCTGGACGCAAACAATTCTACAGTTCCTAATTGATGTAGATTCTAAGTTTTTTTATTTGTTAGTAGTGACTCCAAGTCAAACACATTTTTATCAATTAGTTACTTTCATATTTCTATCAGTCACTTTCATATTTCTATCGAAACAAAGCTACAGCCTGCATATGAAAAAAGCCAAAATAAAAAGCGTGAGCATCATTTCATTGTGCGACTTCACGCGTGGGAGGTCGTTCATATACAGAAACCGTATCCTAAATAATACATCCATCTTCTACTCGTAAAGGTACAAGATGGGTAAACAAACACAGAAAAAAACAAAAAAGAGTGAAATTGCAAGTGAAAGCTAAAAGCACTCAATGAATCTGGTGGAGCCCACCAACTGTGTCGCAGTCAATCACGAGAGCCTCGTCCTTACGTTCATGTGGTGGAGAAGGCTTGGCTAAGGAAGTAAGGTCCTTGATTTCGTTGGTGTTAGGTAAGAAGTATGGTGTAGAAGTGGATTCCCTTTTCTTGTGGGGCAGCCCTTCCATTGGCACCCTCTCTACGATTTGCTTTCTCAGTATGTCGTGTAGCCTCCCAAACAGCTTTTGTTTCACTGTCTCGAAAGCTCTGTCAAGATTCTCAATCTGCATGCCGTTTTACACGTCCAATACATTCTAAATTATTAGATGGGGGCCACCACCCAAATGAGTCTTTGGAAATACATTTACAAAAGCAAACTGATCAAATACAAGCCATGTATGACAAGTTCCCCATCCAATTAGTCTCTCTCCCCATAATTTAAAACTTCTGTAGAACATCCGAGCCGTTCAAAAGGTGAAAAAAGGGATGAATCCAGCCATTAATTGTTCCACGCTTGTACATTGAGGCAGGCCAATGGCTGGCAATTGATTAACGGTTTTGAGTGCCTGATGACTGGGCCATCTTTGTTTTCATCTCCTTTAAATACCACAAAAGCGGCATACCCCACCATGAAGATTACTTTGGAATAACAATCGTTCACTGATCATGTGGGCCATGCCGTTGGAATCAATGGACAACTGTAGGTTTGACTCAACATACAAGCTTGGCCCACCTAGTGAATGGATCAGCCTGATTTTCAACAAAGGTGATCTTCATGGTGGGGCCCATCATTTTGATGGTACTGATTTCCTTACAGGTGGCATTTTGGCGGGAAAAATTGCATGTTAGAGACAAAACGCGTAAATAATGAAAAGGAAGTTACCTGATCGGTGGCGTTCACGTTGTACATGAATAGACCATAGTAGAGATCAAAGCTATCGCTGACCGTATTTTCAGTCTGCAATGAAACCGTATTAATATAATGTATGTATAAAAATACATGTTAGAGATGTATTTTCAATTACCAGTTGCAAGAGAGTCTCGTATCCTTTTGTGTTGATGGGTGTAGACTCCAAATTGAGATGGGACAAGATCCTACATTAAAATAAATAAATAAATAAAAATACCATTTTGATAGGGAAACATTCTAAGATGAGATTTTTTTTTTAAAAAAAATTATTTATTTATTTTAAAGAAGAAGAAGAAGAAGAAGGAAAAAGGCCTCATGCGCCTGCGGCACATCGACCCATTAGCTGCCTTGGACGCATACCCAAGAACCGCTGATGGGGGCAATGCATTGAGGCAGATAGATTGGAGAACTTTTGCCTTTGGACCTTGGATTTTCCGAATAGCCGTTGGTTTTCTAAGCCAAAGTAGACTCTGTGGAATAGTCCACCCATATTGATTATTAGACCATTTTTATCCATTGGTTAAAGACTCGGTAGATTAATCTAACCTCGAGTTGAGACTGGGACTCACCCATTGGCATGACTCGGCCTAGTCGGTGGCGACTTGTCCCTGTGACTCGTGGTCTCAAACTGGATTATGCCTGGCTGAGTCTGAGTCGACTCAGGATGAGTTCCACTCGACTTGTTGGAGTCTTAAACCATGTTTTATCTAAGGCATTTTTTAATCGCATAAAACATATATAGGGAGAACATATTGAAGGGTCGAGATTGGTGATTTGACCATCCACTCCACCCATTTATAAGCACAGGAGCTTCAAGAGCATCAATGGGCCTGCCATCTTACTCATCCTGGAAATATTCTTAGAACCGAAAGTAGATGAAACGTGCGTGCGATGCATCTCAGTCATTCATAAGGTAGGCCCCACCATGACGATGACCTGGCACTATAATGTAGAGCGGGTCACGGACGCTTTCATGGCAAAGCTGGACCAGAGAAGGCCCGATCGGAGGTGGAAATGATAAAGACTGTCAGAACCTTAAAACCGTCATATCTCGCAAACCGGAATGAGTTTGTTGATATATCATATATGATTTTGGAGTTGTAGAAGCTAATTTAGCCAACCAACCCCACTATGCCAGGTTTTCCATGCCGAATTTGTGAGATTACATCATATCAACAGTCAAAATTCCATTTTATTTTCATTTTTACTATACATAATAAGTTTTAGTTCGAGCCGTGCCCAACATGAAAAGGGCTTAGAAAAATGCTATATTTTGGCCGAAAATCAAGAAGTCTAGTAGGAATGGTGAACATCTATGGATAGCAAGTTTACTTTTTATAGTAAGTCACGTTTTTAGGGAATTTGAATTGGAGTTGGAGTCTAAAACTTCATCCTGGAGTTGAGCTCAAGATTATAATTTTATTTTTATCCATCAATCAATTTATTTTTAAATTTATTAGAAATTATTTCTATTTTATCTCTTGTGGATTCAAAGAAACTCTGAGAAATCCAAACAGTTCCGTGAATTCAGAGTAGTTATCCATGATAAAGACGGCGATGGACCTCATCACGTCCCTCCTTATGATACACTAAAAACCAGACGGGCCCACAAATGGGGTTTACGGTGAATGGGTAACGTTGGCAATTTTTCTGAATCGCCCACTGTTTCTCAAAGGGGTGACCTGCCTCATCATTTTCATGTCTGATTTTTGTGCTACGTTCTTATTCTTAATAAAAGAGGACTTCAAGTTACTACACCTGTAGAGTTAGGCCCGAGCCCGAGCCGAAAACAAAAGGTTAGGTCCGGGCCTAAAATTGATTTTAAAACAAAAAAATAAAATAAAATAAAAAATCAAAAAATCTCTATTTTCCACTTGAATGTTCCTAATCTATCCATTGATCCAGTGGGATAGAAATTTTGAAGGAATGAAAACAATGGATGGATTGCCTGAGTGATTTCTCATGGGTGAAAATGCATTGCATGCCTGTATATGATCAGTTCTCCTTCCACAAATGTTGCAGAGGAATCAGCATCATATACAAGCATTGACTGATTTCAGAATATCAACATCACACCATTCCTAACATTCTATCTTTTACTCTCACCTTCCAATTGTATGAGTTATGAACTGGGTGCCTGCGGCATGTCGGTCATGTTCTTCGCAAGACATTTCCACCATTCGGCATCCCTGAAAAAATCAGACCCGATATCAAACTCGACTGTTACGATATATATCCACATAAAAAATAGCTGGTACCTGTTCTACATGGCCGAAAAACGCATTTGGATACTTCAACACATCTATTACTCACCTCCTTCTGAAAAATACTCAACAGCTGATTGCATTTCTGTTCTTGGATACTATTCTCAGTAATTCGGACCTTGTCGTAGACAAACGGCAATCCAGCCCAGCTATGTTTTCCACTCTCCGGACCAAACATCGGATGCGTGCAGACTATCCCAAACCCCGGCGGAAGAACCTTAAAAAACCAACCCAATTTCTCAATTCCATCAAAATCTATCTATACTAGAGATTATTGTATAAAAGACTAAAAGAATACCTCTAGAAAGAGATTCCTCGGAAACTGTTTGACAGACAACACATCTGCGAAAATGGTGTCGGGCTTGAGCTTGTGAATTGGGATCTTTCGAATGACACTCTCCGTCGACAATATCGAACAGCAGACTAATATCACATCTGGCTGTTGGGAGCATAACTCGTCGACATCACTGCAAGAACAGAGGAACCAACGTTACAAAAGCTCAGATCAAACACTTATCGGGCAAGCAGTACTCACCAGAAGTATTCGATCCGGTGCTGCTGGCAGTAGTCTGAGTAATCCGATCGGGACGTTGCTAGAACATTGTGGCCTTGTCTCTTCAGCACCTTCGCGATGAACTGCCCGAAGTTTCCAAATCCAACGATCCCGATCGTCAAGGGCGATTCGTGTGCGGTAGATGATGCTTCGATGGACTGATCGACATGGTTGTAGATTTGGGTGTGTTTTGGACGGATGGATATGTTGAATTTGGTACAACTGGGTTTGTAGGGGGTGTATTTGGAGATAAGAGCCAATTGACTGGTTAGGATGGAAGGTGGGGATTGATTTGGAGGAGAGTGGGCCTTTGATTGGAGGGTGGATTTGTAGTGGCAGATGTGGAATGAGGCCATGTCTGCTCTACCACCACTTTGGCTTGAACGTTCTCCCCACAGACCATGTGCTTTCCGTGGTATGTGCTATTTATGTAGAAAATGGCAAAGGCAATTCCACAAACACCTCCTTCTTTACTGAGAATTTACGTGGATGCCATTTCATTGGACGGTGAGTGTGAACCTTGTTTGATTTGGGAGCACGTGGCTCACGTGTAGAGAAATCAGACCGTCTATTGTGTGGAATACAACTGTGCAATCCTAACCGTCCGCTCAGAAGACTTCTGCTTTTGGTTATTTGTGTTAATAACAAATATGTTGGATGGCTAGGATTTTCTGATCCGTGCAAATTTAGGAGGGTTGCTGACCCAAGGTGGTGTCGGCTGAACGAATGGTCTAGATCTAAGGGTTAGGTGTATCGTGTATGGTTTTATTCGGAAGGACGAATATTTCTGGAGCATGCAAACTAGGACGCGGAACATCCTGCGACGGGAAGATAGGTGGGACATACCGTGATAATTGTAGAAATCCACCCCTTCCATCTGTTTTTATATATCATTTCATGCTATGAGTGCAAAAATGAGGAAGATCCAAAAGTCAGGTGTCCCGCAAGAGAGGAAAAAGGGAGGATTGAGCGTCAACCGTTGAAATATTCACTGGTCCACAGGTTTATGATTACCCTAATAATTTGTGTTTTCAGTTCATCCCAGTAGTAATAACCTTATGAACGGTATGGATGGAATATGAATATCATCGTGGACCAGGGAGGTTTCAATGGTAGTAATTTCCTTACCTTTTCTTGTGCTTTGAATCTGCTTCATTTTTGGCCATGAACTAAAGTAATCTGACGGCGTGGATTTCTCACAAGTATCACGGTGGGCCTCTCCTAAATTCCCGTTGCAGGAAGTTCATTAGCAGGAAATCCGGGGAAATAATTGAAGGAACGGACGAGTCCGTACGATGGCTTTTTTAATTTCGCTAGCCGCAAACTTATTTTATAATAAAGGACTTTTTAGGGTTTGGCAGATGCTTAAAAGACCAAAATACCCCTTACCTTTTAGGGAAAGCCGCTGTAGGAGTGGTATTTTGGTCTTTTTGGTTCATCCGCACAACCCTCGGTCTCCTTTCACAATTAAGATTTCTTTGCGGCGAGTGAAATTGCTGGCCGAAACCTGAGGTCTATACGCCTCAAGAACCCTAATGGGAAGGGCCACGTGGGGGAATGGGTAGAAGGTCAATAGAAATTCTAGCGGACGAGTATAACACGATGTATGGTGGGCCATCATGTTAAGGTGCGATTCTGGCCGTCAGATTTGGTCATCATAAAATGGGCAGCTACGAAATGGAGTCAAACGTGGAAGGCTCCACGTTGATGGGGTGAAAATTGAAGCAATTTGGATGGCCATGATAACTAAATCACCACAGTTTTTAGGGTGTGTTGAGATGGATCCCTGTGGGGCCCACCGTGATATATGTGAATTACATCCATGCTGTCCATCCGTTTTGACGGCTCATTTTAGGGCATGATCCCGGTAATCAGAAATGGAGTAGATTCATATCTCACGGGGACCACACCACAGGAAACAATGGTGATTGAATACCCATCATTAAAAAATTTTGGGGATACCGGAATGTTTATTTGCATCCAATCTATTGATAAGATCAAAAAAACATAGATGAAGGGACCACACGAATATCAATTTGATCCAAAACCTTTGTAGCCCACAAGAAGTTTTAATGGTCAAATGGAACATGTTTCATGTAATATAGTCCACCTGAGAGGATCTACTTCATTTTTTTTTTTTGGATCATACCTTAAAATGAGATATCAAAACAAATGGACGGCATGGATGTAAGGAAAATAAATCAATGTGGGCCCATAGCCAGGGATCCACAAATCTCGATGGATTCAAGGATACATGGACCCGGCGTCTCAATTTTTAGGCTACGCGTGGACAACCCCACACAGAATTAATAAATTGACATGAGCGCCGTGAGATAGGGCTGAAAGTTGGGCCCCGTAGCTGACCCGACATTGGGTTAGGTTGGGGTAGGATGTATCGGGTTTGGTCTCAGGCTTGGGCCATACAAACACCTACTCGATAAAACTTGGGTTGGACTCGGGTTAAGGTCTCGGGTTGCCCGATCCAACCCAAACTGAATCAATATAATTATTTCTTATAAATTAATTATAATTGAGTGCAAATCATCTATATCAAAGGCACGTGAAATTCCAATGCTGTTAGGTTTCATTGGTCCATATTATATTATTTCCGATGACTCAAGCTAACAACATATATAGGATTTCTCTCTCCCAAATAGATTGCTTGATACACAATACAACTTTTAAAGCGGTAGTTGTCCTATATTTTAGCTTGTTTGTTTAGAAATAATGTTCTTTATTATAAATAACTACATATACAATTAATAAAATTATAGGTACAAAAAATAAAACTTATATTAAAAATATAATAGACTAATGTAATAATGAAAATATTAGCATATATCTACCCGACCGAACTTGCTTAGGTTGGGCTTGGGTTGAGAATTCTTAACCTGAGGTTGGGTTGAGTTGGGTTGGGTTGGGTTGGGTTAGGGTTGAGCTATAGGAACCTTGGGTTGGGCTAGGGTTGAGCACTAACTCGACCCAATCCACCCAACTTTCAGCCCGACTGTAAGACCCCTGGTATGTTTTCCAAACCAAAGCCTAAACTTAACTTGGACTTAAATCTAGTCCAAGTACAATCCAAAGCTTGGGCCAATTTAGTGTTAGGACTACAGTAAAGCAAAATGAAGCCCATCATAGGGGAACCAAGACCTCACTTGGGCTCTCAGCCAAAACCCGGACCCATCTACATGGTTGGCAGCACACCGTGTGTCGCCCCATCACGTGAAATTTTATGGCATTTCATGGCGTACTAAGTGAAGGAGAGAAACAAAACCCCACCGTGAGAGTCCTACTTGGACTGTAATGACCTTTTTTTTTTTCCTTTGTTTTCCACTAAATTATGCTTCCTGCCATTCGATCCAGCCAACCCATGTGGCACACCCATCCCTATAGCCAATCACAACCTTTAAAGCCTACTTTAGTAGCTCAACATCTCTAAGATTACAAAAGTGGCACCTTATAAGACACCTATAACGACCGATATTTCTTTCTCATTTCAAGATCATCTTCCATCACTTATCACTCACCAAGACTCTCTTTCATACTTATTCTTAAGCCTATCTATCCACCAAATAGAGAAGAAGGGTGAAGTAGAGAAAACTCTTTTAGCCTTGGGCAAACTTAGCTAAGCCCAAATCCTAGCCACCCGAGCCACCAAAAGGCCAATTCAACCAACTCCAATAAATCTCTGTGACAGCCTATTCACTCAACTCGGCTCGGTTCCATCAGCTCAAGCTAGATCGAACCAAGTTCAAGATTGTACAACATTTTCTCAAACACATGGAGTGCATCTTAAATTTCTCGTAGAATGAAAAACAGTAACAATACTTTACATGTATTTCATCAAACACTCTGCAAGCAGTATCAAAATCAAAATGATGGCAACCTTTTAGTATAAAGTTTTTTTTTTTTCTTTTTTTGTATCCATTCCTTCCTCACTACCAACCGATCCTACGGAGAATGTATTCACTCAAAACATCTCTTCATTGAGTCATTTCATCAAACACTCGGGGGGAGCAGTATTAATATCAAAGTAACCGGGTCACCGAGCCAATTTGATCCGAGTTGATTCGAGTTGATTCAATCCAAATCAAGTCAAGCTCTAACTTGGCTCGAAATTTTTTTCTAGCTCCAAAAGTTAGCTTGACTCGATCTGAATCCAATTTTGAGCGAAGGTGAGTCGAGCTTTTCCGAGTCAAGTTGAGCGAGCTGACCGAGCTAACTCGGCTCTTGGACAGCTCCCCTGCAGTAGCGCGACGGAGGGGCAACTCTCGAGGACCACGGTAGCAAGTTACTGTGGTGGGTCATCCTCCATAAAAAATTAATTTAATATCCTGTGAGCTGATGGCCCACCTATCAGATATTAAACTGATAAGCACATATACAAAAAATCAGGTGAGCCCTACTTAGATTTTGTTGCCTACAAAAAAAATTAAGTTAATGAACACAGTTACAATAACCATCGAGTTTTAGTAAGACAGTGATTGCAAGCGGTCGCGACTCACGAGTGAATCTTGGCCATCCAATTAGAATCCCCTATTCCCCATTATACCCTCTGATATTTGTTATGACCCACCTGAGTTATAGCCACCCTCGATTTTGGGACTGGGCCTAATTGATTGCACTCAAACATCAATGGGCCCACAGAACTCCCACGCATTTACAATGGCGTTGTGATCATTCCCGTTCAATCAAACATCATATGGGCCCACACAGCTCAAAGGCATAGGGCAACACGTGCCATCCCCTTCTTCAATTATTATCACTGGGGTATGTCAGGTGCAACGCACGTGGAGAGAGAAATCTAAAAGAGAACTTTTGGAAAGACTTTTCTTCGAAAAATCTGTAAGACATTTGTAAGGGATTCCAAAAATTCTGTCACCCCACTGTAAGATTTCAACAGTAAGCGTTCAATCCTTACTTGTGTGGCCCACCTGAGTTTTGGATCTTATTCGTGTCCCTTCTCATCTTAAGAAATGGACAACACAACATAATTGATATGGTTACAAAAGACGGTGAGAATGGAAGTGAAAGATGCCACGTACGTGATTACGTGGTCCCGTAAATCACTCCTACATGAAGTGAAATGAAGGACGCGGATTGCGTCCTACCCCCGCCCGGACGGTAATCCGTCCGAGTGGGGCTCTATGGGGCCCACTGTGATGTAAGTATTTTATCTAAGCCATTAATAGCTTTTCTCAAATCATTTCAATGTATGTATGTAAAATTGAAACAGGTCCACAGCTCTATTGGACCACACCGGAGGAAGCTGCAGTGATAATGACACCACCGGTGAAACCTTTCTAAGGGCCACCGTGATGTTTTTTTATCGTCCAACCTATTAACAAGGTCATGTAGATGTGGATGAAGTGAAAAAACAAATATTAGCTTAATCCGAAACTTCTCCAGCTCCCAAGAAGTTTTTAACGGTGGACATTAAATCCCCACTTTGTGGTCGACTCAAGCCCTGTACCTTGCCCAGTGTTTGGCTCATACCTTAAAATGATATGAGCTTGGATAAAACACTTACATCACGGTGGGCCCCACAGAGCCCTGCGTCCTGAGGTGAAATGCCTTTCTACTACAGGCCCATCTGATGTGTTTACACCGTACCTTTTCTTGGGCCACGTCAAGGGTTGTTTGGGAGCAGGTTACAGCCATTTTCCATGTGCCTGCTCCCTTTCGTGGGCCCTCGTTTGCACCCTGGCCATATTCCATTGTTAAGTGGGTGAATAGCTTCAACCTTTGTGGTGACCGAATTACCCAATTCTACTTAACTTTATATGGGCCACGATTTGACGAGTCCTTGACGTAAGACGTGTCACAGTTATATTCTTATCGCGGGTGGATTAAAAGAAGGCTAAACAGAAGCAGAAGTAGTTCCTCATATACGGATCCAATCCTCTTTAATCCAATCCTATTTAGTACACGATGTAATTAGACTTCAGATGTGCTCAGTCAGAAGAAATTCAATCTCAATTGGGAGGAATTAGATCCTTGCTCTTGCACAGGTGGCAGACTCTTGGGAGTTTCAACACCCAGTCAAGGGTTGGAGTATCCATAGGTGGTGAAATCCCATTACCGTGTGAGTGTGTGGGAGTGTGTGTGCGTGTGTAAATAAATTAAAATTAAAATATTTTTTTTAAAAAAATCTGAGTAGGGAGGAATTGTTCAACCATAACTTTTGATATGAGAATTGTTACGGGACGCACGACCTATCAAATCTTTACGGTAAAGGGTTATCCAAGTTTTTTTTTTTTTTTTTAATGAGATTTTATGAAAATTTTAATATTTTTTATAAATATTGATTTTTAAATATATATATATATATATATATATATATATATATATTTAGAGTTATTTCTATCTTGTTTAAAAATTACTTGTAATCATGCTAGGATTATTCAATATCTAGGATTGGAAAATGAAAAATATCTAATAGCTCAATATCAACAAACAAACCCTCACGGTTAAGATTTTGTTCAACCATTTAAAATTTTAAATTGAAGAAATCAATATAATAGTATAGAAATCAATATAATAGTATTGAAATCCTGTACTTATTTAGAAAGCCATTAGGGAATTGTGGAACTTAGATCTTTCACACCTTACACCATTAGGGCTTGTTTGGATTCATGAACAGCATAGGAAAGAAAATAATGTTTTTTAAAAAACATTATTTTTAAGAAACCGATGAAAAAGAAATGTTGTTTTCCTTATTTGATTTATAACAACATTTTTGTAGGATTTAAAATTTATTTTAAAATTTGTTATTTGGCAAAACAAAAACTTTTCTCGATGAGATTTTAAGTAGTCACTAGCATGTACCAACACATGTGGCACATGTGGCGCATGTGGGATGCTTATATATGAATAGTGTCACATATGGCATATGTGAGCACTTGAAGTTGAATTTGGCACGTGTGTTACATGTGAGGTGTTTGAAGCCGTATCGTGACACAAGATATGTATTGACGCATTTGACATATGGGCACTAAGACAAAATGATGACACTTGTGTACATTGGCACGTGGAATATTTGGAAAATTGAAGATGAATAATGACACATGTGATACATTGGTTCATGTGGGGCATAAGTAAAATAAATGTCGGTTCTTGTGGCACAATAGCACAAGTGAGTTGCAAGAGAAGATGGATGGTGACATATGTGGCACATTAGCACATTGGAGACTCTTTACACGTGGGCCATAAGATAAGATGGATGGTGGCACATGTGGCATGGTGGCACATGTGGGGGCATGACCGAAGATGGCCAATGTCTCATTTGACACATATGGCGCATATAAGATGATTGAACATAGATAATAGCGTATTTGGGCTTTAACCCTTAAGAAACACATTTTTCTTTTATTAAGAGAAAATACATTACTTAGGGGTGGAGGTGGGAAAATAAGTTCATTTATTTTTTTATAAAGATAAAAAGTAAGAAATGACATTTTCTACAACAAAATAAAAATAAAAAATCTTACCAAACAACATAAAGCGAGTTTCATGGAAAACACAACATTTCCCATACTTTTTATAAATCCAAAAGGGCCCTTGTTAAAATGTAAGATGGGAGAAAATATTTACATATGTATTACATTAATAGGTTTATAAGTCTTAATTTAATATTGTATGTGCGTCACAGTCCAACCATGCCACCCCTTGTACCAATTTGACATGATCACAACTTTAGTGGGCTCACCAATATGCTTGATCATAACATCCAACCTTTACGTAGATCCAAACCATTGATAAAGTAGGCCCACCTTATAGAAGTCTTGCACCATCTTGATTTTGAGAATGTGAGTAGTGAGAGTGGTTCTTCAATTTAGACTGGTTAGCTTGAGTTAATGTCTTCTGTATGTACACCTTCTAAATGCTATGCTAGTGTATTAAGCATCATGTTCTACTAGAATATCAAATAACTACTTTATTCTTATTCTAAAGAGATATTTAGAGGTTGGAGGGAATGGCGAAGGGCTAATTCCCCCTTTTATCCACTCTATCTATCAGTTGGGTAAGATCAAGTTAGAACCTGATCTTAGGCCTCCTCAAGCTCAAGGGAGCAAGAATAGAGAAAGCATATGGCAACACCACCATGAAAATCTTTTTGAACTTTTTTTTTTTTTTATCGACACACATTCCACATGGGCACTCAAACTCCACATGAGCACCCGAACCCATGACACCAGTATTGAAATGCAATGCATCTGCCGCTTATTCATGGAGCGAGACCTGCCTTGAGATTTAACTTACAAACAAGTTGAATAGATTATAAGCATCATGGGTCCACTGGCAAAAGGGCTTTGCAATTATGAAGGCAACAATAGTTACTGACCATTAAAAACCTTTTGTGGGCCACAAAAGTTTTGGATCAAGTTGATATTTGTTTTTACCTTTCATCTAAGTTTGTGTAACCTTATCAACAGGTTGGATGGTCAATAAGAATTACGGTGGACGCTGGGAAGTTTTTAATAATGGGCGTTCAATAACCATTGTTTCCTGTGGTGTGGTGCACCTGAAATGTATATCTACTTCATTTTTAGGGCCTCGTCCTGAAATAAGCTGGAAAAACAGATGGACAGCATGGATATACAATGAATACATCTAAGTAAGCCCTACAATTAGAGTCTCACTTATATTGATGGTTCACCAAGTTGTACTCAGTTTGAAGAGTGGTATAATAATCCTAAATGTTTCTTGTATTGTGCCTGTCTGATCTCTAATCTATAATTTTTTTTTGGATTGTTATACGAAAATGAATTGGTACAACAGATGAAGGGAATGGATGTCACACAAACATCACACAGGCTTCACAGTGCTTGTGCGGCACAAGCTCCTTAACATTTTCAAGTGTAGTTTGGAGCGTGAAACTGAAAGCCAACTACTCACATGAAATAATTGAAATGACATAAGATAGGCAACTCCTTGTAATTAATAATTGGAGGGATGCTATTCAACTTATGAGCGGCAGGGATATTTCTAAAATGCACTTGGACATTACAAGTTAGTCTGTTGGTCGGTTGAATGGAAAGGTGGAAAGCTGGGAAGTGGCTTAGGTGCGACCCAGCCTCACCTAAGATGGTGTGACCCTTACCATATGGCCCACCTTGATATATGTATTATACATCCATACTGTTTATCTGTTTTTCGAGATCATATTAAGGCATGAGCCGAAGAATGAACTAGATCCAAATCTCAAGTAATTTGTATTATAGGAAATGGTGGTGATTGAACACCCACCATTGAAAACTTCCCAAGGCCCACCATAATGTTTAAGGTCGCACAAACGTGGATGATGGGACGGTGCGGATATAGAATACATACATCAAGTTGGGCCCCACGGTAAGGGCCGCACCGTCTTGGTTGAGTCCAGGACAGCACCTAATCCGCTCCGGAAAGCTGGGAGGTGCGTGACAAAATAACAACTAGATGTGCAGAGGCTATTCGGGTGTAGATTACAAGCGTGCGTATGAAACGAGTGGAAACTAAGGCCATTCATCAGCCGGGTCCCATTCATCATGATCTGGTGGACCAGAGGTAGGGTGTCAACGGACTGGATTTGGGTCCGGGTGAGGTCTGTCAAAGCCCGGTCCACAAAATAAAAACCAGGTCGGGTTAGTTCTGGACCAGTGATGAACCAAGGCAAACTGACCCAAGCCCGATTGGTGATGATGGTTCAAGTACGGGCCTGATTCTGGCCCGAGCCCAATCCCTGCCAGCCTCTATTGTGCAAGATCTAAGCTGTCCAAATTGGCATCCCAGCCATGGAAGATATTGGCCAAAGTGCCCTTGAAAACTTAAACGGGCTAGGCTAAACTGCCCTCACTGGTTCATACGTACAGCCCGAGCCTGGCCCGATTAGTAAATGGGCTTAAACTTATGCCCAGGTCCACCCATCAAGCCTTAGTACCACAGTACAAGAGCCAGCCCAAAGTGGGCCATGCCCTGAGGGCGTGTTTGGATCAACAGCCCAGATTATATTACATTGTTTATTTATAAAATAATATATTACCTGGCATTTGAATTCGAATTTAAATTCGCCGTACATATGCCTGCCTCTGAATGCATCGTGCAGTGCAACGCTTTGATTACATTGTACTGCTGAAAAAAAAAAAAAAAAGGAAAAGAAAAAGAAAAAGGGGGGTTTTCAGCCTGCATTGGTTTAGTGGTCCATAGCGTATTTTACAACCTCATTATACTTCTTCGTTCGTCTGGCCAGCTCAGCCCACTGACAGCCCTAACCAGAGCAGCCCACCTTATATGCAGTGCAGCCGGGCTCTTTTCAAGGGAACGTAGACGGTGGGGCCGTTCTGATCAATGGCACACATCTCAAAAAAATTGCCACGTCGGCATGTGAGTAGTTGGGAGCGAATAAGGTGCGGCACCGGCCTCATCCAATACAGTGCAGGGCTTACCATGGGGTCATATTGATGTATGTATTATATATCCACACCGTCCATACCTTTTTTCATATAATTTTAGGGCATGATTAAAAAAAATTGAAGTAGATCCAATAATCAGGTGGACCATAGGAAACAGTGGTGATTGACCATTAACAGGCCACGTAAGTTTTGGATCAAGCTGATATTTGGTTTTTCCCTTCATCCGGATCCTTGTGACCTTATCAACAGGTTGGTGGCAAATAAACATCACAGTAGGCCTTAGGAATTTTTTAATGGTAAGGCATTCATTCACCACGGTTTCCTATAGTATGGTCCACCTGAGATTTGGCTCTTCTTAATTCATGGGTTTATGCAGTAAATGATCTGAAAAAACAGATGGACCGCGTGGATATAGTATACGTACATCAAGGTGGGCCCCACGGTAAGGGCCTCACCATCTTGGGTGAGGCCGTGCGGCCGGGTCGTAAGGAATTCACTCCCGTGATTCGATAGTGAAAGAAGTTGACAGCTCACCCAGAGCATGCCACGCAGCCAAGATTCCATATGGATGTATGGATGGCCATGTGTATGATAGAGGCTTTGTCCGCAAAACTCCATTTTATACCCAGGATTTCTTTTTTTTTAGAAAACACATATAATTAAACATTTTATTTTAAAAAACATATTTTATTAAAAAATTAAAGCAATTTAAAAAATAAAGACCAGCACTTGCCACCCATTTGTGAAATTGAGTATAATGTGAAAATGTTTAAGTGGAAGTGGATTGATTTTTTATGTGAATTATTTGAAGAGGCAAAGATCAACATTCCACTGCCTATAAATATCATTTTCCTTAGATATAGAAAATTTATTATTTTATTTATTTAACACATACTCACTAATGGAAGTAGATTGCGTGCTGAGTAACTTAGTATGCAGTAAATTGTGGGGCCCACCATGATTTATGTATTTAATCCATTCCATCCATTCATTTTACTAGATAATTTTAGGGCTTGAGCCAAAAATGAAGCATGTCCAAAGCTTAAGTGGATCATACCATATGGAAAGTGTCAAATTTGGGCTCAACGGCTGAAATGAGCTGGAAAAATGGATGGGCCGCATTGATAAACAACAGATGCAGTTTGGGTGGATATCCGGATGCAACAAGGTTGGTGGATCGCTAACCGTGATGCCCACTGTAATGTTTGCGCCTTACACTAATAGCGTTCATCCCTTTTTACAGCTCATTTTAGGGCATGATACACAAAGTGAAGCAAATATAAATTTGAGTTAAATCATAACACACAAAACATTCATAATTAAACCCTCACCATAAATATATTGATGTAGAGCGGGTCGCGGACAATTACATGGCAAAGATGGATCAGAAAAGGCCCAGTCGGCGACAGAAGTGATCTGGACCATCAGACCTTAAATCAGGCGTATCTCGCAATCCGGGATGAGTTAGCGGACGAAAAATATATGATTTTGGGGGTAGAACGAGCTACTTTAGCCAACCAACCCCGCTATGCCGGGTTGCGACGCTCGAAATTGTGAGAAACCCCTGTTTTCACGGTCGTTTCCCTGTTTCAATTTCGTTTTTACTATAAATAGTAAGTTTTAGTTTGCTTATAACTCTTTATCCGTCGGGCTTTAGGAGTTGCGCCCAACGTGAAAAGAGCTTAGAATAATTAGGAGAACAGGTTGGCGAAGCCAAATAGGACACTTACTATTTTTGGCCGAAAACCTTGCGCACTAGTAGACATCACGACCGTCTATAAATAGTAAGTTTACTATTTATAGTAAGTCGCGAATTCTAGGAGTCCTAGTTGTAGTTTGATTCTAATTTCTTTCCCATTGCTTAGTACCCTTATTTAAAGGGTTGTGAACTCATTTTTATGGATTAATTTAATCTATTTCGAATTTATTTAGAATTTATTTCTATTTTCTGCTCTCTTTCCTCGTGGATTCGAGAAGTCTCTGTGAGGAGTCCAGAGAAGTTCCGTGGACTCGGAATATTTATCCTCTTGAGGAAGACGGTGCTCGACCTCACGTCCTCCCCTGCGTCATATATATATATATATATATATATATATATATATATATATATATATATATATATATATATAAACACACTTCATGATGGCTACTGGAATGTTTATTTGACATCTAACCTTTAGATAAACCCATAAGACCCGGATGAAAATACCACACACATATTCGCTTGATCCAAAACTTTTGTGGCCTACAGGCTACAGGAAGTTTTTAATGGTTGATTGCCACGGTTTCCTGTATTATGGTCTACTTAAGATTTAGACCTGCTTCATTTTTAAGATCATGCCCTAAAATGAGTTTTCAAAACAGATGGATAGGCACACACATCACGGTGGGTCTCCGGTCAAGGATCCAACCCACATACATTCACGGTGGCCCAACAAAATTTACTCAGTATGATAAAAACATAATGAGTACATCAATATACACTCAACATGGCACTTGAACACATGACCTCACTGTTGAAAAGTAGTTTCTTTTTAAACCTTATTTATACATATAAGGTTAGAACCATTAATATAAAACCATTTTTTCACTTCATTTTTTTAAGTCCAATAAAATGCCATTTTTTCCACTTCATTTTTTTTAGTCCATGATTTCATTGGCCTATTTTTTCGTGTCTAACACCATAGTGATGCTCCACATTTTATTTGGCATTCGACCCAAGGCTTACATGGTTAAGTAATCTAACCAATGGTCTATTAAGTCAAACTCTAGATGGACAACTCCTAAAAAATCTCCAAGGTCAGATTATCCAAGCGATGATCTTGAGAATTTTTCTCAGCTGAGCGTAGCTGCGTAGATAATTGTAGCCTTTTCTCTTTTATTATATTTTATTCACACACGCACTTAAGGGTGTAAATGGGCCGTGTTGGGCTTGAATAGTTCAAACCCAACCGTGCCTTGTGCCGTGCTATTTTTTTTAGAAAGAGAGGCTCGGCATGGCCCGCGTGCCTATCGTGCTAACAGACGGTGTTGTGCCACATTGTGCTTATACTAACGGACAGTGTTGTGCCGCATTGTGCTTATATACCCATTTAAAATGAAAGCAAACACACTAATATATTAAAAAATTACACTTTATTTAATATATAAGTAAGTATTGAAATGAATGTTACAAAACTTATCATCCATTGAGTACATCCCAACTAAGTTGGCACCCACTCACTTATGATGATTCACAGGAACAAAATAAAGATTACTTAATAATAATATATTTTTTAAAAATTTAATTACTTGAGAGACTAAGAGTTTCACAACTTGAATATTAAGAGAACTTGAGAGATTTGAAAGAGTGAAAATGAGAGAGTTTGATATAATTTTATAATTTTTCTAAATGACAAATGAACATTATTACATCTAAACTAGCTGTTTTCTAATTATTGAGGAGGACAAAATGATTAATTTCACAGAACTAGCAGTTCGAGGGCTAGACTAGGCCGACCGTTAATCTTGCCAAACGAGCCGTGCCATGGGCCAGGATATTGAAGTCCGCCGTAGCATGCTATTTTACTGGGCTGGGCCTGACAGCCATGCAGGGTCGTGACACGGCCAGTTTTATGGTGCCGTGGGCTGGCAGGCTAGATTTACACTCTTGCACGCACACCACAATAAATTTTTTTTTTTTTTAGTACACGCACACACACCACCACACACTCAGGCCGTAGTGGGATCTCACCACCCATGGATACTCGAACCCTTCGCCGGGTGTTGAAACTCCTGAGAGTCTACCAGCCCAGCAAGAGCAAGGATCCAATCATATTTCGTCACATATGGTACTTGAACTCATGACACGGTGTTGAAACTCCCGTGAGGTGGTAGCATGAGTAAGAACTCATCAGCGTCTCTCTTACTCTTGCTCGGGTGGTAGACTCTTAGGAGTTTCAACTCCCGGTCAAGGGTTGTGAAATTCCACTAGCGTGAGTGTGTGGGGATGTGTGTGCGTGTGTATAAAAAAAAGGTCCAAAAAAAAATAATAAGAAAAAAAGAACTCATCAGCGTGTCTCTTATTAAGAGTCTACCTACAGCAACAAATCAAAAGGTTGTGATTGACTTATTGGAGAGGTTTTTGGAGCACCGTCCATCCATTGCAGAATTACAACAGATCACGTTTGGATTCGGGAACAGTGGGCCCCACTTATCACAGTTGAAACCAAACGCGTATTGTGCAAATGGTCACCCTACTGATGAGCCAATCATGTCTGTCTCAGCCCTATGGTGACAAGATAGAGATATAAAATCATGAATTTTATAATTGGTGATGAGATGGTCCGTCAACCAATGGTGGATATGAGATGTAGTGCGGCTACTATTTTATTTTTAAACACCAATGACTAAAATGTGCTTGACTCCCTTTTGTTAGTTTTGTACCACTTGACGATATTTAAAGAAATTTTGACCGTTCTTTGGAACGATCTGTGGATTCAGGAAGGCAATAATGTGATGAACCTAATAAGATGGCATGGCCTTAGAAACGTCTTAAATGGTGGCGACTCTTCAACCAGACACATGGCACAGTTGCATGCCATTTCAGACCATCCAAATAGCTGACCCCACCTGTGGATGGAGCATAAACGAAAGATAATATTAACCATCCAATCTTTCCCATCGAATTTGGACCACTCATTATTTTGCTTTCAACCATCCATTTCATCACCATTAATTGGATGGTTAGGATTGATTGTTCAGTGAGCTTTTGGAGATACGCTCCATCCACAATGGAACCCACAATTTGAATGGTCAGAAATTTCAAAATGGTGCTAAACGAGCTACGACTCTAGCGAACTAAAAATATATTTTGCTAGAGTAACATGGCCAAAAATTAGGCAGGTATAGTCATCGGGTAGGACCCGACAAACTTATCAGCATTACGTAATTGGACCCGAATCATCTGCAAACGCTATTAATGGGCCAGGCTGGCCAGTCGGGCTTCCTGGTCTAGCCGCTTCGAGCTGGAATGTTAGTCTGAGGAATGGGCTGGGCTTAAAATTAAGCCCGTTATTAATTGGGCCAGGCTAGGGTTTGGCACAAGAGCCTTTCAGCCCACGCCTGCCCCCATGAGGTTTCAAGGATAGTTTTGTAATATATCATGCATGATGGGGCGCGCTTAATGAACGGACGAGATCGTGGACAAAAATACATAGCTGGGCTCGGGCTCGGGCCTTTCATAATCGTCATGGCTGGGCTTGACGTTTTTGTTTCGGCCCATACGAACCTGATTCCATTGTAGCCCTCCACGTTGTAGACATGGGTGTTTTGAGTTCTGTGGAGCCCACTTTGTTGTGTTTGTGACATCTACTATATTTGTCTCTAACTACCGTTATCTCTTCGTTCATGAGTTTTCCCATGGTGTGGTCCACCTGAGATTTAGATCTACCTCATTTTTGGGATCAATCCCTAAAATTATCTTTCAAAATGGATGAACGGCGTGGATAAAACACATACATCATGTGGGTTCCACGTAGCACCGACCACTAGCCACCTGGCTGCTGGCAGCGTCACTAGCCAAACCGCCTCCGGCTGGGTGATCGCCTGGGTCTGCCGGGCAGCACCGCCCATTTCCTACGTCAGGTGTTGCAAAGAATTCCTTTCCGACATGTCACGTGCACATATGTGAGTCACATGATCACATGCTAGGTTAGGCCCACCTGATGAAAGGCCTAGATCTCAAACAAACCATAAACCATATCTCACGCGCGCGCGCGACGAGTCCAGGACATGGAACGAGGACAAAAGAAGTAAAGCGCAGGAAAAGCACGTCACAGGGTCGTGAGAAACGCACCGAGCCGCCCACAGCACTCCAAACCCCACCATTCAAACCCTGCCTAAAAAGTATTCTTTTCTCCTCAAACCCTCCCTCTTTTCATAACTTCCTTCATCAACCATCCAAAGCAACACAAATACACAGAAACCATAGACACGCACACACACAACCATGTGTGCAGCTCCCACACTCCAAAGCCCAAGACCTATGACCAGCCCAAGGCCTATGGTCCCAACCACCAGACTCAAAAAGCCCATTCTCCCCTCCCTTAACAATCTCCAAACCACCCTTCTCTTCCTTCTCATCTTCACCGTCCCTACTCTCCTCCTCTTTCACACACCTCCCCTCCCTTCCTCCACCCCTCCCCTCTCAAAACCATGGTCCGGCGATCTCCGCAAAGCCCACTTCGCATGGAACCGTCTCACGTTCGACGATCACAGCCCCCCACACGTGCCCCTCAAGCTAGCTGTTTTCTCCCGTAAATGGCCCATCAGCGCCGCCCCAGGCGGCATGGAGAGGCACGCACTCACATTACATAGCGCGCTCGCGCGTCGCGGCCACCAAGTGCATGTATACACATCAGCGCCACCGCAGGGCATTCAAGGGCCCCACATCGACGGCAATGGCAATTCCTCCCCGCACGTGCACTTCCTTGACGGCCCACCGGGCCAGTGGCGTCACAACGATGCGTGGGCCCACTTCGAGTCGGAGAATCAACGTGAGCCGTTCGATGTGGTGCACTCCGAAAGCGTGGCACTTCCACACTGGCTCGCACGCAATGTTCCCAACCTGGCTGTCTCCTGGCATGGAATTGCACTGGAGAGCGTCCAATCCAGCATCTACCAAGACCTGACACGTAAGCCCAACGAGCCCATGTCACCTTCTTTCAACAAAAGCTTAGCTCTTGCACTTCCCAAGGTCTTGAATGAGATCAGATTCTTCAAGAGCTACAAACACCATGTTGCTATCAGTGATAGTAGTGGTGAGATGCTGAGGGACGTGTATCAAATCCCAGAGGGCAGGGTCCATGTCATTCTCAACGGTGTGGATGAAAACGAGTTTGCACCTGATATGGGCCTGGGCCTAGAATTCAGGGCCCAGTATGGTGTGCCCCACAATGCAAGCCTTGTGATGGGGGTCTCTGGAAGGCTAGTCAAGGACAAGGGCCATCCCTTGCTACACGAAGCCTTCTCTAAGCTAATGATCAAACACCCCAACGTCTACTTGATCGTCGCTGGAGCTGGGCCATGGGAGCAACGGTATAGAGATCTCGGGCCCCGCGTGGTGGCCTTAGGCGCCTTGGCGCCTACTAAGCTACAGTCATTCTACAATTCTATTGATATCTTTGTAAATCCAACACTTAGACCACAAGGGCTTGATCTGACTCTTATGGAAGCCATGCAATGTGGGAAGCCTATCTTGGCCACAAGGTTCCCCAGCATCAAAGGCAGCATAGCCATCGATCAGGAGTTCGGACATATGTTCGCGCCGAACGTAGAGTCGTTGTTGGAGGCATTGGAGGTAGTGGTGGATGAAGGGCCAGATAGGTTGGCCATGAGAGGAAGGGCTTGTAGGAAGTATGCAATCTCCATGTTTACAGCGCATAAGATGGGATTGGCATATGAGAGATTGTTCTTGTGTATAAAAAATGAAACATTTTGCAAGTACCCCTTGGCTTGAGAAGAAAAAGTGGGCCATCTATGGCATGATTGGATATGGACACTTTGATGTTGGTTGGAATTTTTGTAATTATTTGATGATTTATCAATTGGGTTTTCTTTATATGAATGGTTTACTCATGATCAAAAGCTCATCTAAATCCAAATGACTTTTTCTCTCATGGTATACTTACATGCAGTTGATTCAAACATATCATCATGCAGGGCTCGGACTGTCAATAGGCCCAGTGGGTCCAATTTCAAAGTTTGGGCCCATAAGGCCACTTGGTTGACAGGTCAGTAAGGAGCCCAAGGCTTAAATATCGTCCGAAACTGGAATGTATTGCTCGTTACATATCATGGATAGAGTTGTATGGGCCTGAAACAACCTGACAGAGGGCGTAACGGGCCGATATATGGTTGTATCGGTAGTGAACAATACGATACCCGATACAGCCATTTTTTCGAACCTTGAGTATGCCATTCCATACCATTCTGAATATGTTAGTCAACGCGGCTTCGAGAAATTTTTTGTAAGAGACCGGGTCCACTAAAGAGCTTGGTAGGTAAGCATGACTTACAACATGATGCATGGGGTCATGCGTTATTTTTTTCACGAAATCCAATCCGTCCATCAAGTGTGTCCCCACATTTTCTCCTTGTGTTCAAAAATACAGGCTGATCTGATAACCAGATGGGACACTTCATTTAAAATCGTGCCTAAAACCTCGGATATCAAACTGTGTGGTCTACCTAATTTTTGGGGTGACCATTCAACCTGGTAGAACACATTTTATGAATGGATTGGATGACTTATACAAAACATGGTGGGCCACAATTTGGAAGGTTTCAATGATGGACGTCCTCATCCCTGCTGTTCCCGGCGGTGTTGCCCGCCTGAGTTTTGAATGCCCAGAGAACATGAGGGGCTGCACGTGATGAATAGATTGGATGTCGAGCATATATCACGGTGGGGCCCACACATGGCGTTGTAGGATAGCTTTAACCTACAAAGCTTGGTAGTGGGATCCGGCCTCTAATATATAAGTAATAAGTGGAGAGAAGAGACGCTTTGTTAGGCGTCGGTCCACTATTTCTTGTGGAAACTTTGAAATTTCCACCGATACACGCACTAAACTTCGTGGGTGGACCCATTTATAGTAGAATGGAAATATGGAATGTCCACGAGCAGGAGCAGAAGAGGCAATTTAGGTAGTAGTTTTATGAAAGGCCCGTAGTTCAGTCATCCAACCGTTGATACAGTGGGCTCACTGTGGATGACGTATGCTCTAAAAAAATCCCCTAGATTATATGAATCCTGACCGTTCAATTGGTGACCAACAAACATACGGTTGATAATGAAAATACAAACATTTGGCATTCAACTAGGGGCGCGGTTTCGGTGGATCTCCGGATTCACCGAGGTGGGTGAATCCCTAACTGTGGGGCCACTGTGATGTATGTGCCTTACATCGACACTGTCCATCCGTTTTTATAACTAATTTTACAGCATGATCCCGAAAATGAAGCATATCCAAGTCTTAGGTGGACCATACCACATGAAACAGTCTTGATTGAATCCCCACCATTAAACTTCATGGGGCCTACCATAACGTTTATTTTCCATACAATATGTTCATAAGGTCACAAAGACCTGGATGAAGAGAAAAAAATATATATATCATATTGATCCAAAACTTCTGTGACCCCAAAAGGGTTTCAATGGTAGACGTTCAATCCCCCACTACTTTTTGCAGTGTGGTCTACTTGATATTTAGATCTGTCGTATTTTTTGGATTACTTCTTAGGACGAGCTCTCCAAATGGATGGACGGTTTGGATATAACACATATCTCATGATGGGACCCACAGCACTTGCTGACGTCAACACATCAGCTATATCTCTGGTGTGTAGTACACCAGCCAATCCGCTTCCAATTAGTCTGAGTTGGGCTAGGGTGATGAGCCTCAAGGCGCATGGATCGAAGCCGCACTCGAGTTCGGGCTCAATAACTAACAACTGGTCTGGATCCGATGTTCCATCAGCCTCAGGATCCGACGGGTAGGCGTGATCCAGCCCAACCTGGCCCACCTTATTTAGCATTGGGGCTGAGAATTTTGCCGAGGGTACCTTTATAATATGCCAAAGGGATCTACCTTATTCTTTTTCTACCGTATCATCTCTCCACCGTTGATATCATCGCCACTAACTAAATTAGTCAGCATCTCCGTTACATTTTAATCAATAGCCCCACCTTGATCCACCATGGCCAGAAATCAACGGTTGTTTGTGGCCCCATACATGACAGGTAGGGAGATGGATCCAAATAGTTGGTCCTGTCCATACACACCACATGGAATCATCATACCAATTAGTTTATCCTGTTCAATCTGTTTTTGATCTGACCGTCCAATGTCCATTTGAAGGCAACCGAATTATGGATAGGATCGTCCTCTCAGTGAGAATTTCAATAGTTGACGCAGGACCAAGTAGATGGACCGTCCTGATCAATGAATTCACCTTTCACGTGTCTTGTATCGGGTGAAAAACGCCTGTAACTTGTCCAGAAGCCAAAACAGTCTCTGATGGGAAGCGGCCAGCTGTGTACTGAATCCATCGAATCTTATTCCAAATTCAAGCAGTAGAAATAGCTGCAGCTTTGCACTGAAGAATCTCAGTTATTGGTTATGACAAAGATAAAAATACAACCACTCAATTCCAAATAAAGAGGTCTTGTTTAATAATCCTAGCTACTACGTAGAATCGTAGTCATATAATCGTCGTTGTTCGTGTGGGACCCATCGTTGGTGATCAGAACAGTTTTTCGTATGGGTCCCATCATGGATGGTCATTTATTGTAATCATCCTTTTCTCAGATTAGACAAAGACGTAATGGATGGTCCACCAGGAGGATTCTTGCATCTAAGGTCGTCCACGATGATTCCACAGAATCAACGGTTCTGATCAAGGAGGTTGAGCTTATTGCACGGTGCAGTGCCTGCGGACTATAATTTAAGGTGGTCCAATGCACGTCACTCTATGAGAATCAAAATCGACGGACGCGGATTTGGTGGTGTTTGCCGACATCTGTGTGTGGTGATGTTTTGGCCGATATAGGACCCACCTTGATGTATATATTTTATATCCAATCCGTTCATCCGTTTTGTAAGATCATTTTAGGACTTGTATCCAAAAATGAAGCAGATCTGACGCTCAAGTGGACGACTCCACACGAAACTGTTTGAAACCTTACTAGGGCCCACCGTTGTGTTTATTTTCACTGTTGATAAGGTGTCACAGCCATGGATGAATGGATAATACGAATATCAGCTTGATCCAAAACTTTTGTGGGCCCCAAGAAGTTTATAGTGGTGGGCGTTCAGTCAATATTGTTTCCTATATGGTGTGGTCCAATTGAGATTTAGATCTTCTTCAGCTTTTTAATCATCCACTAAAATAAGATGTAAAAACAGATGGACGGTGTGGATATAAAACAAATAAATCAAAGTGGGCTCCACAGCACCCAACACATCACCATGCCATTGCTGAGGATGGTGTGGGCGACACCACCTGAGCCGGGTCCAAAGTGGACAGCCTTTCGGACAAAAAAAGTGGAGGAGGATTCGAACTAAGGCGCAAGCTTACAGTGAAAGTTCACCACTGCTTTAATGTCCAAGTAATCATCCAAAACTGCACACGTGGCATGCATCCAAATCATGGGCCCTACTATAAATCAGGCCTCACCTAAATCCCACCGTCTGTACAATTTGTACCATCTGATTATGCTAGTCAAATTCGGACTGTTGACCACCTATTCTCAACCATCCATTCGACATCTAGCCACCAGTTGCATTATTAGGATCGTTCAATAACTGTGATTTTTAGGGAATACTGCATTAAACCTATGATTTAGACGGTGTGGATTGAAGTTCAGACATGCTAATTATACAGCAGACGAGGCACTCAAACCTTACCCAAGCGAATAAAATGGTGTTGAACAATCACCACAGTCCAGACTCAAAGTAAGAATCCAAAATCCGACGGTTGATCCAAAGCCACGCTCCTTTGTTTCCACCATTCACTTTGTCCCACGTACTTGGCTACTCCCACAATCAGATATATAAAAAAGGGCCCACTTCCTCACTAAGTGCATAACACACACAAAAAAAAGCCTAGCCAAAGTTCAAAAGGACAGCAGAAACTCAATGGCTGAGAAGGAAGGTGGCATTGTGAAAAAAGGCCATGAGGAAGGCTTGAAATTGGCAACCTCTCTCTTAGAAGAGTTTGAACTCCCACTAGGCCTCCTCCCTCTATTGGACGTGATCGAGGTTGGTTTTGTACGTGGGACCGGTTACATGTGGATCGTCCAACAGAAGAAGGTAGAACACAACTTCAAGATGGTCAGTAAGCTGGTGAGCTACGACACCAGCATCTACGGCTACGTGGAGAGGAAGAAAATCAAGAAGCTCAAGGGAGTGAAGGCTAAGGAGCTGATTCTGTGGCCCCCAGTCAATGAGATCACCGTTGATGACCCTCCTACTGGGAAGATCCACTTCAAGAGTCTCGCAGGGATCACGAAGACGTTCCCAGTGGAGGCGTTTGCGGCGGGCCAGTGATGATCGAGCCTTGCTTCTATGGTATTTGTGGTATGATGATGCCATGGACGGTTCAGATCGTTTTGGTGTGTGTTTGGTAATTACATGACTAGGCGCGTGTTTGGTGGGATTTGAGAATAATGAGTTTGGTTTATAAAATATGAGGATTTGGGTTTCTTGCTTTCTTTATTTTGGAATGTTTTCTTTTATTTAAGATAAAGAGAATAAAATGGTCTGTTTGGCTGTCCATGTCCTTTTTTTAAATTTTAAATGATTAGATAAAGAAGTCTCCTGAGTAATCTTTAATATGTTGTGACCAAACTAAGGTGGCCCACGTGCAAGGATTTGGGTCTAAGGGACCGGACCTGGCTTTGGGTTTGGCTTTGAACTATTATCTGGACCTGTGGGCTGGGTTTGGGACTGGCAAGCTTGGTCTGATTAATTTTTGGGCTGGGCTTGGGCTCAAGTAAGTTTAATTAGCCAATCCTGCCTGGTGCAGCCAGGATCAATGGACTCTGCATGTACATGTTTCGTATCCTACAAATATGGCATTCCAATCCTCCGTTTGTCTAGCCGTGCAGGTTGAACATAGGCTGATGGTTTTGTTCTTCTACACGTCTATTCATTGCATGCATGGCCCACTTGATCAATGGATGGATTATCAACATTCAGGTGAAAAGTAGGGATTTTATCAATTTAAGGGCTAGGCTTGGTTGTGGCCCTACCAATATTTTCAGGCTAGGGCATGGGTGTGCTATACTAGGCCGGTTGGCTATGCTGGGCTTGGGCTGATCTCATGTTTTGGGCTATTCTAAGTGTTGAGGTAGGCCAGGCGTAACCTTGCCCAGCCCATAATTGGTCCCACTGCTAGACCTAGTTGTAGGGCTGTAAATGGTCGGGTTTGAGGCAGGTTTAGCCAAAATTATACCATGCCCTTTTATTGGATGGTTGGGTCTGGGTCAACCCGTCAAACCCATTTATAAATGGGTGTGGGTCCAGTAGAGGGAAATCCACCCAAATTCATTTATAAATGGATCAGGTCTGGCTGCTTGTCTGATGGGCATAAGGTAGATGTCTCGCTTTCTCTTCTTTTCTTTTCTTTTTTCTTTTTTTTAAATTTTTAGACACACACACCCCACACACTCACGCTAGTGGAATTTCACCACCTATGGGTACTCGAACCCTCAACCGGGTGTTGAAACTCCTGAGAGTCTACCACCTGAGCAAGAGTAAGGACCCATGTCTCGCTTTCTCATGTTACTTGGCTTGGCATACAAGGATACTATGTCTGAAATCAAGTTTGGACGGATCCGAGTATGTATGAGCCGCCTGCAATATAGACTAGACCCACCCATTTACTAAACGAGTTCGGATCAGGTCGGGCTATCCCGTCACGTTTAACAATGGGTAGACCTGTACGATTTAACAAAAAGGTAGGGTCTGGTACCCATTTATAGCCCTGTGGGAGCCAACTTGATATTTTTTATCCCGTTCACGGGCTGGGGCTCTGAGGGGCCCCACCGTGATGGATGGGTTGATCAACACCCTCCATTCATTTTGCCATATCGTTTTAGTATATAAGTCCAAAAAATGAGGGGTCCTAACTCTTACTCCGGTGGAAACTCTCAGGAGTTTCAACACCTGGTGGTTGAGGGTTGATTGAGTACCCACAGGTGGTGAATCCCGCTCGGCAGGATGAGTGTCTGTGCGTGTGTTAAAAAAAAAAAAAAAAACTTTTAATTAAATTAAATTAAAAATTTTTAAAAAAAAGTCCAAAAACGAGGCAGATCCAAGGCTAAGTGGGCTACCACCTCATCACAAGGTAATATAAACCTGGATGAAGGCAAAATGCAAATATCAGCTTGATCCGAAACTTCTGTCGCTCCCAATAAGTTTTTGACGGTGGGCATTTAATTACCACTGTATGGTCCACTTGAGCCTTCAATGTACGTCATTTTTTTTGTTTATATCCTAAAATGATGTAGAAAATGGATGGACGGTGTTGATAAGCCCATAAATAATGGTGGGCCTCTAAGAGCCTCCAGCCTGTTCGGAGCTCAGGACTGTTGGGGGTAGTACCTAATCCGCGTCCGGAAAGTTTCTATGATGGGCATCCCAAACCGTACTGTTCCTTGTGGCCTGGCCCCGGTGAGATTTGGATCGACCCCATTTAGTGGTTCAGTCCTACCATGTTAGTACGGAACGGATGGACGGATTGGATGTTACGCACGCATCACGGTGACCCCACAGATGTGGCAGGTGTTGCAGTGGATTCCCATCCATCGGTTTCGGTGACACTGCAATGACCGAGAATTATTTATATAAAGAGACAGGTAAATGACAAAATTGCCCTTATAAAGGACTGGTATTTCATTTTAATACAGAGAACTAAGTCCACTTAACGTCTCTTTTGTCTGATTGGAAGAAAGGGGTCCGAGTCAACTCACGTGTCGGTGACTAAGCTCCACCAACTCACCGACCCCTGTTGTGTTGAAATACAAAGCAGGAATCAAAACAAGTCTCATTTTTCAAAGTTCATCAGCCTACTCCCATCTCATTAATGAATTACAGGCTGATAGTCCAAAAACGTCATTGGCCAATTGTTGCATATTGGGCCCACCATCAAGGGTTATCCGTGTGGGCCCAACCAAACTAACAGGTATTGGATGGTCTTCATGTAGCAAGTGACAGTTTTACCTTACTGACGCGGATTGAGTGTCTCTAGCCACAATTTATGTGGGGGCCCACCATGATGTTCATCCATTTTTTTCAGATTATTTTAAGCTATAAGCCCAAAAATGAGGCAGATCCCTAGTGGACCACACCAAATAATAAGCTTGGATTGCAATAAAAGCAAGAGTCGTTTTCGGTGTGGTCTATTTGAGCGTTGGATCTGCATCATTTTTGGGCTCATAGTTTAAAATTATCTGAGAAAATGGATGGACGGCATGGATAAGAAGATGCATCAGTTGGGTCCTACAGAGACCTCCTTACCCTACAACCGGCAATTATAGCTGTATAGGAAAAAAAAAAAAAAAACACACCTTTAATATTCAAAGGACATAGGAAGGAATTTGATACAAAGATAAGAGAATTCTGGTAATTCAAAATGTACCCACGCGGATTTCACTCACAAGAAGCCCTCACCTGCAAAAAGCTCTCAACAGACGTATAATTCGAATTTCAACCCCAACAAATCCCTCAACCGCATTATGACTGGTAGTTACCCCTGTAAGACTGGGTAAGACTTCATGTAAGGTGATTGTGTGGGGCCCACCAATGATGTTCATCCAGAGAATCCATTCCGTCCATTGGATACTCTACTAAATTGTTGGCCCTTATCCCAAAACTCAACCCAAAAATAAAAAATAATAATAAATAACAATAACTTGGGCGAATCACAACAGTGGAAACAAAGGGAAAGGTCATCCACCATAGGAAAGTATCAAATCGTGCGTGGGGCCTGCTGTTTTCTGTACCCACCCATCCAACCCGTTCATAACGTGGGCCCCATGATAATGAATTTATGAAAAATGAGGTCCATGCATTACTCAAGTGACCACGCCAGTTAAATATTGCACACTTTTTACACAGCTTCCATTGGTGTGGTCCACTTAGATTTAGATTATTTTATCTTAATTGTGGGGGTCACACCTCACACACAGTTAGGATATATAGCCAGACATACATCAAGATGGGCCCACAAAAAGTTATTACATTACTTGTTTGTTGAAACAAGGGGTTATTGGACCATGTAGCAGATGGAGAATAATATCTCTAATATCACAGCAATCAAGAAATTCTAACCATATGATTTTGAAGGAAATAGAGCTCAGGAGTCCATAGAGGTGATAGATATGGGTGGGACCCTTATTGACCGTTGGTCCGGAAGCATGGGTCCCAACAATGAGGTCACGGGTTGATTCCTCACACCTTACCAACCATTAAAAAATATAAAACGAAAACACGTTTCTAACTAATTGTAGTTGTAGACTTGTAGTTGTGAAAGTCACGGACTCAATCCCACCATTAAAAGAAAGGTTTTTTAAAATTGCAAATGACTTAAAAGTCAAAGTACTCATTGCTCTTGATATATGAATTCATCTACATCCTTATTGGCGTGGACTTCATTGAAAAGTATTTAACGGTTCAGATCTTTCAGATCAATCTAATTAAGGCAGGTAGACTGCCAGTAGAAGTTAGGTGTTGAAATCACTACACACCGTGACAACGCCTACAAGACTAGTATGGCAGTTATTGTGTTCATACGGTATGCATGGTATCCACCGAAAGCTTGGGTTTTCAGTTTGTACAAGTGGGACCCATGATCCCATGATCAAACGGTTGATATTGTGTCCCGAGATGAAGAGGAGTTATTTGGGAAGCGGATTGAGTGTGTCAGGATTCTGTGGGGGCCCACCGTGATGTATGTGTTTCATCCACTCCGTCCATCCATTTTTCCATATCATTTTAGGGTATGAACCCAAAATGGAAGCATATCCAAAGCTTAAGTGGACCACACCACAGGAATCAATGGGGGATAGTGATGTGCAACGTTGAAGCCTTCCTAGGACCCACAATGATGTTTATTTGTCATCCAACTCGTTCATGAGGTCATACAGAGCTGGAGGAAAGGAAAATAAAAAATTGTTAACTTAGATCCTAAACTTCTGTGTCCCAAGAAGTTTTCAGCCGTAGGCATTCAATCTCCACTGTTTCCTGTGGTGCAGTTCACTTGAGTTTTGGGATATACTTCAATTTTGCCCTTCCGTGTTACAATGAGCAGGCAAAACAGATGAATGGCCTGAATAAAACATATAAATAATGGTGGGCCCCACCGAGTCCTGACACCACCTGATTACCTGGTCACTAATGGACGCGAATTGGGTACTACCACACCAGTACCTAGCTAGAGAGGGACGGTCCGGAGCCTTGTGGGGCCGCTGATGAATATATTTCATCCAAGCCGTCCATTTAGTTTGACAGTTCATTTTAGGTTTTAAGCCAAAAAAAGGAGGGAGAAGGCAACTTGAAGGCTCCTACGTTTCAAAACTTCTAAGGCCCCGTAATATTTATTTTGCCACCTAACATGTTCTTAAAGTCACATGGAACTAGATGAAAGGAAAACACAAATATCAGCCAGATCCAGAACTTCCGTGGCACCTATGAAGTTTTCAACAGTAGACTTCTAAATCCCCGTGCTTCTTGCGGTGAGCTCCAATAGAGCCTTCAATCTGCCTCCTTTTCAGGTCCATGTTCTAAAATGATCCATTAAAATGGGTAGACGGCATGGATAAAACATATGCATGACGGTGGACCCGACAACCCCTTACAGGACTTTCTGTAGGTCCTGGTGTGGGTAGTACCCAAACCGCGTCCTCATTTAATACTCTCAAAGATCACACGCATGCGCTCAGAAATCGTACAATGGGCAGGCAAATCTTATGACCGACCGTGGATTAAATAGGAGATTCAAACTGTTGAATTTACACCATTAGCTATTTTTCATCTTTAACCCTCCAATAGAAATCCACCAACCGGCCATGCACGACATTAATTAGAGTGCACATTTTTATCATGATCCATCTGCAGTGGGTCCCACATTTTTTAACGGTTGAATTTGATTATATTCACGTTGCCTTGTATCTTTGATTGCATATTCTGGAGCATCAATGTTTCTTTTTTTTTTTTTTCTTTTTTTTTTCTCAAAGATTCATGACCTTTAGACTTGTACACCCTGTTTTATGACAATTGCAAACATCTCCCTACTTATTCATTGATTACAAAGACCTCTTTGCTTACGTGTGTGGGGCCCACTGTAATGTATAAATGACATCGAACCCATTTAGGAGTGTCTCTCCATCATAATATTGAGCGCCCAAACGACATCGAACCTATTCGTGTTTGACGGTCCACACAATAGAAAGAATTGGACAACCACCAAAAAACATCCAAATTCACCAGGAAAGCCACCCAATGGCTGGATCTACCTGATTTTTTAAGTGTCTCATTGTCATGGTGGGTTGATCACAATGAATGAGTTAATTGATATACATATGTTGGAGTTATGTTCTAAAAAACCAACGTGCCTATGACATGGACATGATATTGATGATGGTGGCCATAATTCATGTTGAACATGGCTCTTAGGTGGATGTATGATTACGCTATAATTAATATGCAAAAATATCGTAAACATATATAAACATGGGTTAAAGAAAGGGATTACTCTAATTGTTCTTGAGAACTTAAAATTGTATACATTGGTCAGTTACTAAGAGAGTTGTGACCCATGAATCTCAATGCCCTATTATTTCATTATCACCTGGCAAGTTATTGGACAGACCTGTAATTGTTGTCATCATTATGAATGATGGATGTAGTCATCTTATCAGAGGGGATTGATGATGAGTCCGGATGGAAGATCTCCAACATCAGACATGACGACAATTAAGTATACCTTTGCCCTTCCCGACATGAGAATGGGAGTATGCCATAGATAAAGGCTCCTAGACAAACTTATTGGGCACTTGCATTGGTGGATCAAAGTCAAGCCTCTAGATCAGGGAAGCCTATTATACTTAGACTATGATCCACTTAAGGATATATTGGATCCGATTAATCCTTAGACCTAAGTGTGGGGTTTAAGATCTTTTATCATATATGCTTTGACTCGCTTTATGAATTCCTCATGTGATTAATAAGAGTAGATGTAGCTACATCTATCAATGTTTGTTGAAACAAGGAATTCACTAGTTTCCTAAGTAAATACTTATAACTTAAATCTTAGATATAAAATATTCATAAAGTGGTTTTCCTACTGGACCTATCACTCAAAAGGATTTAAAAAGTTTACAGGTGTTTTCAACCATTAAACTTTTGTTTTAACAGTTAAAATAGTTTTAATCACACTAAAAGAAGATCTCACGGTTTAATAGCATAAGCGATATTATGCGACCCAAGGGAATCATATGCGCATGCAATCACATTTAACACATACCATTGCATAGCCCCAAACTTTTTATATTTTTTTATCACATAAGTGAAGGCATAATTGCATGTCATTGCATAATAGCAGAATGCCCAATGGTTATAAAACCACACATGCCACTATGACATATGTGGTATACGTTCTCAAATTAGTATATGAAATGCAATCGCATATGACAACACTATAGGTATTTGATCTTTGGTGGATGGTCATGGTAATGAAAAGATTTGATTAAAAATGTGTATGAGATAAGAGAGAATCATGGGATTCCAATGAAGTGAAGCATTTGGAAGATTGTATGATGATAAAGTACTATAATTTATATCTCCCTAAAACCCTAGAAATAGATTTCATCATAGGAGGGGATATAGCAGAAAGAGAGCCTAAATACCCAATCCTCCAGGCATCACCTAAAGAGGGAAGAAAGATGAAAGAGAGAATAAAGAGAGAGATCCATCTCCCTCCCTCATTGCCTCCATTACGGTCTACACATATGGGTTCACCTGTGTTTCAACTCTTACATCCCTCTGGTGTACTCTAGGTACTTTGAGAGCTAATAATGTGTTTGGCTCTCACACCTCTTCTATTTGGGATAGATTTGGAAGAAACCCCCCAAGTACAAAGATTGATGTTGACAAAATGAAATTTCTCAGTAACATTGATCGGGTAAATCGTAACCATAGGTTTTAATTTTTCTTTTTTAGAAACTTGGACATGTCTAAATGGTAATCCATAAAGATTAGTCACACAATCTAAACTTTTAAAAACTTTTAAATTCTGCTGCATTTGAAAAAACATAATAACATGTACTACGGTAAAAGATAGGAGTAAAACAATCAATTCTTCAAATATAAAGTGCTAATAGATATTGTTTCCTTGCATGGGACAATGGGGGAATCTATAACAAGTTTTTTAAACAAAGGGTAGGCAGGTATGATAGTGGTATATCTGAGGGGAGGTGCGCGCAATTAACTCCTATGTTTAGATTATCTATTACACTACCATTTCTAAGTTCAAGCACACAAGGAGTGCAAAATTATGGGACATGGCCCACTTCTTTGCACAGCTTGCAAGGGTTTTCAGTTCTAGCAATTGGACCATGATTTGGTATTGGCGACCACTAGACATGTTCCACTAAAAGATATTTTATATTTGTTAGTTGGACGCCCCATTGAAAAACTACGGCCCAAAATTCTCAAACAATCTTACCTTTGGTCAAGAAGAAGTGTAACAACGTTCACATTCAAAACCGCATACCGTTAGAGTTCAATCTTACCACTAGAATGTTAAGGATCGGTCTAGCTATGGCCCCACCGTGTGCCGTCCAAAGACTAAAAAAGGATAGTCAACTCAACAAACTGCCCCAACTAGACGTTTGAAAAAACAAAAAGAAGAAGAAAGTCTCTAGTTAATACCACCACGTATTCTCTTAAAAGATTAAAGTCCAAAATACCTAACACGCAGTTTCACCTCGTCTCACTGAACAGTGGCAAATTCGCAACCCGTCTGCCACTTAACCCATGGATAAAGCAACCAGACTCCCCTCTACTTTTCTGAAATTTGTGTTTGCCTCACTTATTGTTCATTGATATTTATATAATCCCTCCTCACATCTGTAATGACTAACTGCTTTCAAATTTAACAGCGGTTGATGCAACTAAAGGTAGGGGGAATATATAATTATCAATGAATAGTATGGAAGGCAAGCAGAAATCTCATAAAAAGCAGGGAAATTCTGCAAGTGTAAGAAAGTTGAGGGAATATAAAAAATCTCAAAGATGGTCTCTTTGGTTTTCTAATTTTCTATGAACGCAAAGTAAATGAGCCATCAATAACATCGTTATCATTTTTAGGTGTTTGTTTAAACAGGAATTATGGCTCGTGGAAAAAGAAAGGGGGAGGGGGGTAAGGTTTTAAAATGGAGGTTAGGTAAATTGTAATCATTTCAATTTCACACTATAAAACTACTACCTTTACTATAATTTCTGAGTGAGCAAAATCATCATTGCAGTCAAACATACATGATGTCACCACACAATTACACGAGTAAATAATCATTACTCATTTACAATCATCTGCCGTTGTAATTGAAACCCAGATAGGCCCTATACTCTGGCACGGTGAGGGATAATACGCAGGTTCTTACAAACTACTAAAAAGACTTGCATGCTCAGATGTATATTGAACTAGAACTATGGTTAGTTAATTATCTAAGGGTCCTAATTCAGGGGGAAAAAAAAAGGTGCCCCCGATCAGAAGGTTAGGACGTTGATTGTTCAGCAAACCTCATCTTGTCAACTGACATCTCAACGGTAGGTGCCACAACTTAGTCAGTTTAGTTCAAGTTAATGCATGCCACATCTACAATTTCTGAGTCCCACCTATCAAGCATGATACTTTGTCATAGTATCAAACACCAGGAGGGGAAAAAAAATCACACCAAACAAACGAACTTGTCCAGCTGTTGGCATTCAAAGGGAAATGAGGAAAATTATCATCGGGCCAAAACCATTTTGGGAAATCAAACAGTTAAGTCAAACCATCTATACAGAATCTACACACTTTAAGCCTGTCCGTGAAAATGTACATTTGGAAATCAGACCGCTCAAGTCATCCAAATTATTAAAGAAAACAGTCTAATCAGTGGCAATGAAACCGACAGTCAAAAAGAAAATGATAAAATGATAAGAGCTCTGATCCCAGCTGGGAAACCAAACATCCATGATCGTCTTATCAGTGTGATTTTCAAGCAACACTCCACCCACAATGGAACTAACAGTTTGGACGTGATAGATTTTCATACATGTATCCACATCTTTGTTGCATGTGAGATTTCCACAACTTGGTGAGATGCGGCCAATGCAAACTGTAATCATGTTTGGTCAATATAAAAACAAGAAGCATGTCTCAATCTTCTATCCATCTCTGCAAATGATGCTTTATTGGGAAGAATGATGATATCAATAAAGTCATCATCATCTTTTCAGTATCCTACTAACACCCACCAGACTTCCAATGAGAAATGCCAAAGTGCACTCTACTCAAATACACTCAAGCCTCACATGGAAACGAGAAAAACGTGTAAGATGAGAGTCGCTCTTCAGACAATCCCTCCCGTGTATATGTCCGTCTCAAGAAGCAGATCAATCCGATCATTTAATGGGCTACAAGTGGACCTGGAATTCGGATGGCAGGTCAATTTCTATTAAACATTCTTATTCTTCTTCTTTGCCAGTTTGGCAAATCCCATGATCACATCAGCCTGAATCTTGAGACAGAATCCATTGGGTGGGATCAACGGATAAGTAGCTCAGAACTCGAACAAATGTTTCTTCATTGAACATCATTGATTCACTAAATCCCTAATGCACACCAGTACTGATATGTCATTTTATGTACATGTACAAAGTCTCTACCAACCCTCTCTCTCTCTCTGCTTTCAAAATCTAAGTACAAAAGCTAATGAATTCTACATGTCTGTTTCTCTCATTTCCTTGCAAGATGAGGAAGGTACGAGGGGGAGGATGTATAAGAATAAGGCCGGCTTAAGAAAAAAAGGGGGGACAGGAAATATAAAACCAGAGTGACAAAAATGGAAAGAATATATAACACAGAAAAAATGAAAAAGAAAAACTTAAAGCTGCCGCTCTGGTTTGGCTCGGCTCTATGAAATTATTATGTAGCTCGTTTGTAATAGGAATGTAGTTTGTATGAATTGGAAAGGTGGAGTTCGTCTTCTCGCCAAAGAAAGAATGGATTATTCTAAAAGCTGTAATGCCTCACCGAGAATTCCAATACCTGCTGGCTCGGACAAATCATCTCTTTCACCCGGGCCCCGTTTTTGTAGATCTTGAATGTCGGAACAATCCTCACATTCTCAGCATTGGCCACTGCAGTGTTCTCCTTGATGTCCACCTTCATTAAATACCATCCAAAGAAAATAAGTGCATGTAAATTCCAGATTGCGAGAACATAAAAGGAATGGGTGGGCTGTGTTGTGAGATTACCTTGTAAAAATTCATAGATGGGTATCTGACACAGAGCATGTCAACAAAGGGAGATATCTGCTCACATTGCTGGTTTGATGCCGTCTTGAAATAGACTACTGAAATTCCTGTAAATTGATGTTTAACCAAGCAGAATATTAATAGAAGAAAAAGGGATTCAGATACAGGTCATCTTCGACAGACTAGCTGTCACTGGAATACCAATTACTGGAGTAGGAAGATGTTTGTAGTAGTCCACTCATTAGGTGAAAGACAGACGTCATCCTGAGAAAAAATCATATCATTGACGAGGTTTTCTAACTCCCACCTCCACCCCAAATCACCTCTACATGTCCCAGACATGGCAAAATGGCATGCTTGGAACATCCAAGCTGTGCTTTTATCAGGGCAGGTCTGCTGTGTAGATGACCTGGTTCAAAAATCAGGCTGCTCATGTGCATTGAATGTGGATCACCATCATTTTTTAGCCATCCATGGTTTTTTTTTTTAACTAGGGGGGGCATGGCACGTGCAGAGC
>JAJHSJ010000573.1:0-43449 GCA_021015155.1 Magnolia officinalis | reverse complement strand
TCTTTGAGTATCGTTTGGTTCATAATTTTTATTGATCCAGCCCTATCATGTGTAGGCCTGGACCTGCATAGATTCCCCTTAATTGAATGTTTGGACTTTCATGTGGGATATGGAATTTGTGTAATTGTTTCTGAACTAATGTGATCTTAAGCTTGAAATCTTGCACATCATATTTGAATTTCATGTCTTGCATCAAATTTGGTATCAGAGCTTAGGGTTTCTATTGGGGAATGCATTACATGTTTAGGGTTTAGTTGTTTATGTCCATTACGCATCAATTCTCATCATATATGGCTGTTTAGAGGTCCATAAATCCTGACATAAGCTGCTGAAATTTTCTGTTATCCCCTTATTTGAATTATTTTAGAAATTAACTTAGCTTTTTATTTCTAGGTTTAGAAACTTTCTTTTTCTGTTTTTAGAAACTTTCTTAATCTGTTTTTAGAAACTAATTTTCTTTTCTTTTTCTTTTTAGAAACTAGTTTACTTTCCTTTTCTTTTTTAGAAAATAGTTTACTTTCCTTTTCTTTTTTAGAAACTAACTTACTTCTATTTTTAGAAACTTTCCTTTTTCTTTTTTAGAACTAGGTTGTTTTTTTATATAGAAAACTTTCCTAATTTGTTTTTTTTTAGAAGCTTTCCTAATTTGTTTTTAGAAACTTTCCTTTTTTTCATTTTTAAAAACTAGGTTGCTTTTTTAGAAACTTTTCTAATTTGTTTTCAGAACTTTCCTTTTCGTTTTTAGAAACTAAGTTGTTTCTTAAATTTAAATTAAAAAAAAAAAAAAAAAAATCTTATATTTGACAACTATATTACTGAATTTTGGCTTGCACCCTACACTAACATAAAACAATTGCAAGAGTCACTAAACCATCCGTCCCAAAAGTTGGAGTATTTGATTAAACGCTTTGATATGGACCAATGCTTTAAACAAATTGATGTGTGCATTGCCCAACTTGGGACCTCCGCTGGGACAAACCCTACCATTGGGGTGGATGTCCAATCTCAGGCAGGTGGTCAGGAGGATAGACCAATGAATGGAGTTGGCCAAGGAATCAGTTATGGGCGTGCACCCGTGCACCCATCCCATGAGGGACATCAAGACCACTATTTTGAGGGTACAACATATGCAACCTTGTGGCTAGAGAGAGTGCACCAGAAGCTAGTGTAAAGTTACCCACTGAGGCCATTCCGGTAGTGGATGTGTTTCGTGATGTTTGTCCTGATAATCTACCGAATGAGTCTCCCCCTAGGAGGGATATAGAGTACACCAGAACATGGGACACCGTAATACCTACAGCCAAGTTTATGTTGAATAGTTATGTCAATAGGTCCACAGGTCTAAGTCCTTATGAAGTCGTTACTGGTTATAAACCTAGGAAACCTATTGATCTTGTCCCTATGTCACTGTCTCATAGGCTGTCAGAGTCTGCAGTGTCTTTTGCGCATCACATTCATTCATGGCATCAAGAAATCAAGCAGAAGATCATGACTAGTAATGAACATTGCACATTTTCTGCAGACCAGCATAAACGTTTCAAAGGATTCAATATTGGGGACTCTGTGATGGTCCGCATCAGCCCCGAGCGGTACCCTCCGAGGGCCGTTCGTAAGTTACACGCGCGTAGCGCTAGACCCTTCAAAATTATAAAACGAAACGGTCTCAATGTGTATGAAGTAGATCTTCCACATTCCATGGGAATTAGTTTCACATCCGATGTGGAGGATTTAATTACTTTTCAGGGGACCACTAATACTTTGTCCGGCCCTTCGCCCACCCATCCTGATTCCCCATATTTATCCCTTGAACCATGTCCCCTTCCCGACCCATTTTCCCAGCATCTACCTCTCATACCTACTCTTCTGACCTTTCTTCCCAGCTTCTACCTCCCATACCTGCCCTTCTCGACCCATTTTTCCAGCCTCTATGTCCCATACCTACCCGTCCCGACCCATTTTCCCAGCCTCTACCTCCCATATCTATCCGCCCCGACCCATTTTCCCAGCTTCTACCTCCCATACCTACTCTTCCTGACATTTCTTCCAGCCTCTGCCTCCCATACCTAACCTTCACACACCCAGAAAGGAAATAGAGGATATCCTGAATCGTCAGATAGTTTCAACGTCGAACGGCGGGTTTCAGAAGTACCTGGTTAAATGGAAGTCACGCCCAGCTTCAGACAACACGTGGCTCGCTGAGGAGGAACTCAGAGACTTGATCTTGATATCTGGAGCGGTTCAGGAGTTTTATTTCGCCAGGGCGAAATCTTCGCAGTCGAGGAGAATTGATGGGGACATCACGTGCACACGTGCACTCAAGCTGCCCCCCTATGCACGTATGCTAGAAGGAGGAGGGCCCCACCGTCAATCTGGATCGATGACGATGTCCAGGGAGGGCCTCCTAGTTAGAAGACGGAGTTTTGGTTCAAGAGAGTGGGCCCGATAGCTAAGAAAAGCCCATCATGGGATCTCCTGATCGTGGCCCACTAGTCGGATTGGTTTCATATTTTAGGTTTTGCTTATTTATGTTATTTAGAACATCGTGAACGCTTTAGATTTCTTTGATTGATTTTTATTTTAGTTTACTTCATCGCCAAGTAATAGGCTGAGCACATGGCGCAAGTTTTGGGGTTGGGTATAGGGTTTTTCCTATAAATAGGCACCCCTTGTAGTTCTTTTGATTTGATTGAAGAGAATAAAAATTCTGCGTTTTCCTACTCTCTAAGTTGTGAAGCCTAATTGGGTGTGAAAACTCTCCTTCATCGAAGGGCTAACTACCGTGGTGCGAAGCCACACTATCTTCTGATCCCGCCCCTATATTCTATCATCTATACTTCACACCTTCTTCCATCCATATTTTATTCTCCTACATCATCTACGCTTCAATCCATCTTCTATTGCAGTCATTTTTCTCTCAAACAGATTTCCAGAATCGGTCATACAAGAGGGCCTGAAAATTCGGCGGAGCACCATGCACAAACCGTACATTGGATCGAGCTAAGATTTGGGGGTTTCGGAGTCCACCTTGGCCGACCAGGCCAAGGTGGCCTTTTTCTGAATATGGGTCCCACACACGTGCGGCCGGGATCACACGCATGTGCGTTTGGGCCATTGTTGTTGTCCACGCGTGTGGTACTTCTCTGGTTCGTCTCTCTCCTCTCTTTCACTCTGCTTTTACCCAAAATCCCTAAACATAACCCTAAATTACTCAAATCTCCAATTTTATGCCCCTTTTCTTACCCTAAGGTTCCCCGAATTGAAATTTCTGAATCCCTTGGATTAGAGACTGATTACTATGCATATATGAATGATTATTTCTTATCTTTGAGTATCATTTGGTTCATAATTTTTATTGATCCAGCCCTATCATGTGTAGGCTTGGACCCGCATAGATTCCCCTTAATTGAATGTTTGGACTTTCATGTGGGATATGGAATTTGTGTAATTGTTTCTGAACTAACGTGATCTTAAGCCTAAAATCTGGCACATCATATTTGAATTTTCATGTCCTGCATCATGGGTCCAATCTTCAAGATGTTCTTGCCCATAATCAGGCTGGGGCCATGACGTTAGAAACAGGTGAATGGCTTGAGAACTTCAGCAAAGTTTACTTCAGCTGTACAGCTGTTTATAAAACTATGGCAGGGGGCCCACCTGATAAGTGAACCAACCTTATTCTTGGGCCAGGGCATCTATATAGTGGGACATGTAGTACCATGTACATGAGCTGCCTTGTACACACACACGCAGGCATGGCAAAGTTCTTGGTTAATAATATAAATGTGCAACAAGCAGATAATGTCATTCTACACTAGATTCTACCAATGCTGCTGTAGGGAAAGTAATGCTCATTTGACACTACCAAGAAAAACAGCCCCATCAAGATGATACTTCCCACTTTTTTTTTTTTAATGCTCAAACAGACTTTTAAAGGCATGCTGAAGAAAACAGTTCTATTTGATTTCCAGCGGTATGAAAGATACAAGAGATATGCCTGCGAAATTGGGAGGAGCATAATTTGTGGGACATGCAGGACAAATGTGTTTCAAAACAAGTTTGGAACATAACTCATTCATTTCTGCAGAGTTTCTCCTAGAACTTCCCCAGCGCCTACTGTAACATATCTAGGGTCTGTTTGGATGCACCTGTGCAAAAGGGGGTTTCCAAAGAAGGGGATTTCAAGCCTGCTTTCTTAGTGGACATGACGAAATCTAATTGGATGGTTTTTGTTGAGTCGGTGAAAAGGGGGCTTGCAAAGAGCATCCAAATGCACATAAAATAAACCCGGTTTGTATCAAAAGGGGGTTTACGCTTCAAACACCCCTTTGGAGGATGTGTCAAAACAGGCCCCTAATGCCTTTCCAGTATTTGTCCATTTCTTTCTTCTCCCAGTTTAGGCCATGAATTTCTCACATCGACTTTCTAATTCTGCAGAATCAGCTTTCCACTTTGGCAAGTATTTTGTTGAGCCTCAGCTCGGGCTCAACATAGATCTGATGGATAGGAAAACAGGGCTATTGACATCTCCATGTGGACTACAGAAAAAAGTAATAGTAGCTTTCCCACCCTCAATTCGAAGGTAATGGAGAAGTTGGTGAAGTTCCTCTGAGAGATATTAGAGTAAGAGACATAGCTTAAGTTGGCAGACCATGTATGGGTATGGCCCAGCCAGCATACACGCCTCCCGTGGTAAAGTGGTATATGTGTGTAACATCCAAGCTGTCCATGCATCATTCGGCCCTACCATGTAGATACACTAGCCCAAGAATGGGTTGGTCTATTCAATTGGTACGTGGTGCGCCCGCAAACTAAAAAAGTGATTGCTAAATAACTATCCATTTGTTTCTACAACCCGACAGTGTTCGGTTCTGTGCTCTAGAAACCCAATCAATGCTCTACTTGAGCCATCATGGACAATTCTTAGATTATGACTAAAGTAACATGAAGTACCTATGAGCATTTATGCTGATGCATCTCAATGGATTGTACTAATATGTATGAGGTATTGTTATGATTGAACACATGATTGAAGCCCTTCATGGATATTGTATGAGGTATTGTGCATGTGATTTGCCAATGTCACGTGAGATAAGACCATCATTGCCTTATATGTGGGTGAAAAAGCAAAATTCTAAATTAGGCACCTATCGAGCATAAAGAAAATATATCCACCATTCTATAATAAACTATGATATTAATCAAATTACATCCATAGTTCGCAAAAAATCCAGCAATAACAAGATAAAGCAAGTAATAATTCTACTAAAAAAGTAAAAAACAAAAAGAAAGAGAAGGAATCAAACCCAAAATTATATAAAAGAGCATGCAAAAACTCATCAAAAGAAAAACAGATCAAATCAACAAACTGGTAAAATCTCGCAACAGGGATTATACCTCACTTCTGTGAAGTATGGTAAGTAACAGTGGAGCACACATCCACCATAGCGGGCGCACATGTGCATCAGTCAAGACCATCCAAATCGCGGGGCCCTCACTAAGGATGGGCATTGCCCAAGAATACAAAACCCCCGCTGATCCTAAAATCCAATTGGTGGCCATCAACGAACGTGTTGAGAAAAAAGAAAGAGTTCAATTATCCAGCTTTAACGGGAGTGACTCTACTGACACGGATCATCTGAAATATTATGATTTGAGCCCTTTTCCATCCACACACGGGATCCACATAATTAGACAATTTGGATTGCAGGTGCATGCATGTACATGGTGCGTCTACAGTGGATGTGGAATGCGCTTGATCCGCCATTACACTTCCAGAGTAGGATATATTTTCCTAATCCTGGGATAGATTCCAAACAGATAGTCACAGATAGCAACAATTCAAGCATAGATCCTGCAACAACAAACTCGAACACTACAAACAGATGAAAAACAACGGTAACCAACTTATCAAAAGCCAATAAGAAGAAAGAACAAATAAATAAATAAATCAAAGAATCCAATCAAATAATGAACAAAAACCCCTCAATTGAACCACACCCAACAACAGAAAACAACCCCAAACAAATCCACAAACTTAAAATGAAATTCCAAGCAGATAAGCAACAAAAACCCGCAATTTCAACCAATAAGCCAGAAGAAACAAAACCCAATATCCTGCATGATTTAAACAACCTTGCAGTAATTAAAAAAATAAAAAACCTAAATCTTGAAAAATGGAAAAAAAGAAAAATCCTTACTTGCTAAGACCCTCGTCCAAGATGGTCTGCTCCTCCGGGGTCCATTCGACAGAGATCCCGGGTTGTGTTTCAAGGTCTGCGTGCCTCCCGTATTGTTTTCCGCAGCTGCCGAAGCTGAATTCCCATTGCTGGTGTTACCAACACCGTTGAAAGCAGACCCTCCATGGTTCCCTTCTTGATTCCCAGATGGGTTTGCACTTGCAGCCATTGAAGAACAAAACCCACTTCCCAGAATCTTAGAATATACCGTGTTTCCCGCTAATTTGGAATTCGCGCCATAAAAGGTGAAAAACAACAGGAAAAAGATGGTAACTTTTTGATATTTCTTTGGTTAGCTTTGAATAAGACTGAAGGGAGCTCTCTGGAGAAGACTAGATATACTAGTCAAACATTGAAATGAAGAAGGCAATGAAATTGATGATTGCTTCGATTTTTTTCTTGGTTTGCTTTGCTCTTCTTTCACTCTCTCCTTTAAAAAGAGGACATAAAGAGAAAAGGGAAAGGGGAATTCTCTCTCTCTCTCTCTCTCTCTTTAGTCTTTTCTCTCTTTCTCTCTCCCTCTGCAACTTGGGTTGCTGAAAGAGGAATGGGAAGAGCGTCGTTCGAAGAGATTCTGTTATAAAAGCAGCGGAGGTGGAAATGCGAGTGCCATTTCCATTCGCCCCCAGTCTTCAAGCGCCAAACGCAACGCCCTCCTAACACGTGCTCAAATACACACGTGTGTGGACTCTGAGGCGTGCATTTTAGATGGCCGGCTACTGTCTGTCCTATCCTTCAGGCAATCCCATCAGTGGTTGGATGCACAAGTTATGGCCGTTAAAATTTCCCAACTCTCTGTTCGTTGCTCCCCACATGAGTGTGGCCCAACTGATGAAACAGCCAGTCGGATCTGGACGGTACAAACAACCTTAATGGCGCGGTATTAGACACACATGTGCCACGTGTGGAGCTCTGCGTTCTGCGCTTGAAGATGAGCGAAGAAGTGAAAATCTATTAATATGAAATTACAGAATTACCCCTCTGTAATGCTAGTTTGACAGTCATGTCTATCGGTTGGTGTAAATATCCGTTAGTCGTATTAGGCCTGCTTGGAGCGTGATTCAGAAACTCAGGATTGGCGATCCTCCCAGTATATTTGGCACCCTAGAGTGTGAATCAACTTTAATTAAAAATACTTCTACCTGGTATATCTATGAGGGTTTGAATTTAATTACTAAATTAACTTTAATATTCCTAATTAGTGAGATATATAAGGTTTGACACTATGGTTGTGATAAGACTGTTGAAATATATGTTTTACCTGAAAATGATAAAATTACAAGTCTCGGATGGACCGCAAGCACAAGATTATGTTTGAGTGACTAACCAACGATTTTTAATTGTTGATTAATATGGACAATGTTTGGACAATGCTGGACAATGATTAGACGGTGCTGATTTACATGGACAATGTTTGGACGGTGTTGATTATTATTAGTGGGCCATGTGCCCAATAGAATGATAGTGTACAATGACACACATGTTACACCTGCAACTATTGAAATGATTTTAGGTGTAATACAAGCTCTCACGGTGGATCACAAACCCCCTCAAAGAGGGGATTAAAAACCCCTAGATTTGAAACCCTCTCGTTACTTTATGCTGCCAAACCATCGGGCGATTTGAAACCCCCTCCAATTCACGGTGCCAAACGACCCCATACGATTAGAGCCAGGCAAAACAGATCCGATCTAGTGGATCCGACCCGATCAGATCCGATCTTAATCGAACCGATGGTCTGGATTGGTGCGGATCGAGTTATTTATTTGAGATTCAAATGATTTTCGGATCGGGATCGGGTCGTTGTCAATCCGGACCGATCCGGTCCGAAACCTGATCCGAACAGATCTGACCCCATCCGGAGCCTCAGGAGGATTTTAATGGAGGATATCCAATCATTATTGTTTTCCTATGGTGTGGTCCACCTGAGATTCTTATCCCTCTAATATTTTGCATTAAGCCTTAAAATGATCTGTAAAAATAGATGAACGGCATCGATGAAATACATATATCATGGTGGGGCCCACAGATCACCGAACACCAGCTACTGCTGTAGCCTATGCTAGCTATATCTGGATAGGTACGTGGCGTGCAAAGAAGGAAGTGGATTGCGTACCGAGTAACTGAGTAGACTTAACATACTGAGCAAACTCTTCGAGGTTCACCATGATTTATATATTTAATCCACTCCGTCCATCCATTTTACCCGATAATTTTAGTACTTGAGAAAAAATATGAATTATATCCAAAGCTTGAATTGACCACGCTACAGGAAACCGTGTGAATTAAGCGTCCAACGTTTAAAAACTTCTTGTGGGCCACAGTAGTTTTTTATCAAGCTTATATTTACGTTTTCCTTTCATCCATGTCTGTAAGATCTTATGAACATGTTAGATGGCAAGTAACCATCACTATGGGGCCCAAAAAGGTTTCAACGGTGAAAAATCATTACTACCACTGTTTCTTGTGGTATGATGCACTTGAGGTTTTGGATATTTTTAAATTTTGGGTTCATCCCCATAAATGAGCTAAAACTCGTATGGATGGCATGGATTAAACACATGCATTCACGGTGCGCCCAACTAAGTTTACTCAGTACAATAAGTGTGTATTGAGTAACTCAATACACAATCCGATTTCTGCAAAGACGAGACTGACACTCCTCGAGCTTCGAGTTGTACGAACGGTTCAAAGGAGATCAAAGTTATATGGGACCCACAGTGATGTATTTATTATATCTACACCGTTCATATATTTTTAGAGATCATTGGAGAGCATTACCCAAAAAATGAATAATATCCGAAGATCATCTGGACCACACTACAAATAGTAGTAGAGAATCATTTTCACCATTAAACATTTCATGTGGTCCACTTGATAGTTAGATCTGTCTTATTTTTCGTCTCAAGCCTTATGATGAGCTTGCCAAAAGGATGGACGGTTTGGATATAACACATACCCCATGATCAGACCCACCGAACTTGCTATCGTCATTACAAGCTTACGGCAGTTAACTTGCGTGAAAAGTATTCACCGGAGTTACTTGCAATGCACGTAACACATGTCCGGTAAAAATATATATACAGTAATGAAGAGTTCTTTCAGAGCCATGTGGGGCCCACGTTGATGTAAATGTTTTATCTAAGCCGTTCATTCATTTTGACATATCATTTTAGGCGTTGAGCACAAAAAGTCAATATAGTAAAGGTTGAAGTAGACCACACCACATGAAACAATTTGATTAAATTTACACGATCCGAATCTTACTGAACCCGATCTAACTCAGTTTCACTAACTGAGTCGGACTCGGTTCGAGTCAGGTTAACCATGCATCGGATCGGTCCAAGTCAGGTGACCCAGATTCGGTCCCAGATCGGATCGAGTTCGGGTAAGGCCAGTGAGACTTCGGATCGGGTCGAGTTAGACCCGATCCGATCCAATCCGGACCGATGCACAGCTCTACCTACGGTTGGCGGAAGGGTTAAAAAAGAGCAGGGCGGGGCTGGGTTGGGTTAAACCCATTTTGAACTTGGGTCCATTGAAAAGGTAGAATTTAATAAACCCAAGTCAACCCCATGAGCTAACCATGGTTTAAATGGACGTGCTCTGGTATTACGGTGATACTGATTAGATGTGGGGCTCACTTGATGCATGAGTAAATCCAAACCGTCCACCAGATGCATAAGCTTATGTTACACTTGTATCTAGAAAATCAGCTGGATCAGTGAATCTGACAGGCCACACCATAGGGAAAAGCTTGGAAGCGAATGCTTGGACTTTATATGCATTGAGGGTCCACCATGTTGTTCATATAAAATCCAGGCTGTTGAGATGCTTCATTTGCATGAATAAAGAGTCAGGGCAAAAACCGGGTTGTTTTTAGTTCGAATGGGCCATGTTCAAATTGAGAGTGGGTGTCTCCTCTCATATTGTTCCCTGTATTTTAGCTCACTTGAGAGTTGGATTAAGGTTAATATATGTTGACACATGCATAATTGGACGTTTGAATGGCATGCATACGTAATGTTTCTATGTTTGTACTTGAGTGCACATCTAGTTTAAAATTCGAAAAACCTAACCTGACTCAACTCAGCCAGATCTTTATTTAACTCTTGGTCAATATATAATTAAAATAGATTTATGGATATTTAAAATCATTACTATAGGATAAATAAATAAAAATAAGCTAAATTAGTCAATAATATTGAGTGCATGGATCACTAGTAGAGCTTCTTAATTTCTTTAATGGAAGAGTGCATGAGCGAGCGACTTATTCCAATGAATTCTCTTACTATTTAGGTCTGGAGATTCGAAAATAAATTTTCATAATTGTTTAGAAAAAGTTAAACGACTAGATATTTATTTGATATAGAAAGGTGAAGTAGATTGAGCTAGAACTAATCATGTTGGATTGAGGCCCATGACCCAGTAAAAAGATGGATGGTATGTTTATATATTGAGGTTAGAGTTAAGTTGATCATGTGATGTTGAGGGCATTTTTATTATTTTAAGGTTTTTATCTTGATAACTTTTTAACTCGCATGAAGTTCAAACTAATTGGGAACTGAAAGATTAACAAGTGGAGCTAACCCCAGAGCGCAAATGCAAAGCACGATCGAGAAGTTATTGGAGAACATCTGGATAAGAATGTTAGTGAACGGTTAGATCCTTTTGTTGCATTGCACGTTTAGTGAAAAAAGCAGCTTCTGACATGTTGGAATAATACGGTAGAAGATTCACGTCAATGAAAAGGAATATGAGTTGATAATTTTCCATAGAAAGAAGATTGAATGACACCTTCAGGTCTTCTGGGTTTAATTATGAGGAAACCTTTAGTTTGGTTGTTGCATCTACGCTCTTGGAGCTAACCTTAGAGTGCAGATGCAAAGCACGGTCAAGAAGTTATTGGAGAACATTCGGATAAGAATTTTTGTGAACGGTTAGATCCTTTTGTTGCATTGCACGTTTAGTGAAGAAAGTAGCTTATGACATGTTGGAATAATACGGTAGAAGATTGCATCAACGAAAAGTAATATGAGTTGATAATTTTCCATCGAAAGAAGATTGAATGACACCTGGTGGTCTTCTGGGTTTAATTATGAGGAAACCTTTAGTTCAGTTATTGCATCTGCGCTCTTGGAGCTAACCCTAGAGTGTAGATGCAAAGCACGATTGAGAAGTATTGGAGAATATACGGATAAGAATTTTTGTGAACGGTTAGATCCTTTTGTTGCATTGTATGTTTAGTGAAAAAAAGTGGCTTCCTACAGTAGAAAATTTGCGTCAATGAAAAGGAATATGAGCTGATAATTTTCCATTGAAAGAAGATTGAATGACACATTGCCGTCTTCTTAGTTTAATTATGATGAAAACTATAGTTCAGCTGTTGCGATGACAATTGTAAAATTAGGCAATTGAAAAGCCAATCCACAAACTAAGTGGGTCCTTACTCTTGCTCGGGTGGTAGACTCTTAGGAGTTTCAACTCCCGGTCAAGGGTTCGAGTACCCATAGGTGGTGAAATTCCACTAGCGTGAGTGTGTGGGGTGTGTGCGTGTGTAAAAAAAAAAAAGTGTTAAAATATCATCAAAGACATTTTTTTTCCTATTTAAAAATAATTATGGCACTAACAAGTTCTATTTACCCTTATTGGTGCCACGTCATGTTTCTATGTTTGCACAATAAAACCTAAGGCCATGAATGTGTGTCCTATTTTAAGTAATCATCACATACATCTACGACCATCATGATAAGCAAAGCCTATCATCGCAGGACAGTAGTGTGTGGGGACGTGGATTGCGTCCTACCCCCGTCCGGATGGTAATCCATCCAAGCAAAGCTCTTTGGGGCCCACCATGATGTAAGTGTTTTATCCACGCCATTAATCATTTTTTTTCCAAATCATTTTATGGTATGAGCCAAAAAATTAGACAGGTCCAGATCTTAAGTGGACCACAAAGTGGTGATTGAACGTTCACCATTAAAAACTTCTTGGGAGCTGGATAAGTTTCAGATCAAGCTTGATATTTTTGTTTTCACTTCATCCACGTCTGCATGACATTATGAATAGGTTATATGGTAAAAATACATCACGGTGGCCCTTAGAAAGGTTTCAACGGTGGGTGTCATAATCACTGCAGCTTACTTTGATGTGGTACATTGGAATTTTTTATATTCTTCAATTTTTGGCTCATACCATAAAATGATCCGAGAAAAGCGATGAACGGCATGGATAAAACACTTACATCACGGTGTGCCCCACAGAGCCCTACCCGGACGGATTACTGTCCGGGCGAGGGTAGGACGCAATCCACGTCCAGTGTGTGGACACTCTTCAGGGAATTCGTGAAAGATTACAATTAAATCAACAAAATCTACACATTCATTGGATCATTATATCATGCTTTTATTATCATTGAGACCAAAGATCATTATACACTCTAGACACCTAATAGGAGCATTCAAGGGTCCTAATCCACAAGATATTAGTTTAAAATGTCTCACAATGCAATCTAAAATTATATTAAGCCATGTTTGGATGCACAAGAGAACTGAATTGCAAATATTCAATTCAATCAAGAAGAAATGACAAAAGTTAATGAAATTTTCTTCATAAATCTCATGTATATCCATCACATTGTAGTTACATTTTCTTCTATAATCCAACTTGAAACATAGTTGCATTTTGTAATGCATGCCTTCCATTTCAAACTCTAGCAAGGTAGGGCACTTGATATGCAGGCATTCAAAGTGTGTTCGTATGGCATACATTAACTCAACACCAATTGAACCGTGCAACCCGCTATCGAGAAGCTGTAGTTTGAAAATCAGATTGGTCGAGCAATCCTAACCTTTGATTTGTAGACACTTGTTTGTTGAAATAAGACCTATGGATATATTTCATTTTAACCATCTAATTGATATCTACTAATATGATAATCAAATAATAAAATAAGCATAATTTTAGGTTCATGCTACATGTAAAGTTGGAACCGTAATTTGGACAGTTTAATTTGAATTATTTGTATGCCATGCATACAATTTCTAGAGGCCAAATCATATTGACCAGAAAAATGTTACCATTTAAAACAAGGTGTACCAAAATTGGTGAAATTGGAGCAATGATTTTGGCAAGACATCTCCTACATGGTTAGGAATGTCTTCTCATTGTAATTTTCTGTCCATTAATCACTTACGAAGCCTCTACAGAGAATGAACGGTTTGGATCATATAGATCAGTGCCCAAACACCATAACTGGAAGGTGTGGGTGGGAAAATCAATGGGATTGATCTGAGCTGGGTGATGCTTTCTGGTTGGTGGGCCCAAAACTAACCGTTTGAGTTTTACCGCAAACCCAACACCGACCCACCAAAATAAGAACTTTGGGACTGTGGACACCACCTTTTATCCAGCTGTTTTTATGAAACAATACAAACTTAGCTTGGGAACTTAGACCTGCTCGTACGGACAAAGGCAAAAATACCACTCCTTTCACGGGAAGGGCAAAAATACCACTCCTTTCACCAGCCAATGGCGTATGGTCGGTGGTCTGTGGTCCCACCATGATGTATGCTTTTCATCCATGCCATCCATATATTTTTTCCACATCATTTTATGATATGAGACGAAAAATGAGGTATATCCAAATCTCAAGTGTACCACATTATAGGAAACAGGGTTGAATGAGCGTCAACCATTAGAAACCTTTAGGGGGCCCACTGTGATGTTTGTGAGAAATCCTCCACGTCTAAGTTCATTCATAGGGTCACAAAGACCTGGGTGAAGAGGAAAAACAAATTTCATAATGATCCAAAACTTCTGTAACCCCTAAAAGGGTTTCAATGGTAGACGTTCAATTCCCCACTGCCTTTTACAGTGTGGTCCACTGATTGTTAGATCTATCTTATTTTTCGTGTCAAGCCTTAATATGAGCTCGCCAAATAGATGACGATTTGGATATAACACAGACCTCATGATGGAACCCACAAAAGCAACAAAAAAATAAAAAATAAAAAATAACACAGAATGCTGCACTGCCGCCCGTGCAGTCTGGCTACGGTTATAATCTGTAGCAATAGTGTATCGAAAATCACAGGACTTTTTAGGCAAACTCGGTAAACAGTTCTAGACTTTTTCAATAATATCGAAAGACTTTCGATATATCGAAGCTACGATTATGGCTACGGTTATAATCCGTAGCTATAGGGTCCCACTGACCTTAACCCACTAGTTTTTTTTTTTTTTCGTTGTAAACCCCACAACATTTTGTGGGTCCTATTATGAGGTATGTATTATATCCAAACCATCCATCTATTTGACGAGCTCGTATTAAGGCTTGAGACAAAAAATAAGACAGATCTAGCTATCAAGTGGACCACACTATAAAAGGCAGTGGAGGATTGAACATCTACTATTAAAACCCTTTTAGGGGTCATATAAGTTTTGGATCATTATGAAATTTGTTTTTCCTCTTCATCCAGGTCTTTGTGACCTTATGAATAGATTGGATGGCAAATATATGTTATGGTGGGCCCTACAAAATTTTTAACGGTGAAAATCAATTTTCCTGCTGCTCTTTGTGGTGTGGTCCAATTAATCTTTGGATATGATTTTTTTTTTTAAAATTTTATTTTTTATAATGCTCCCAAATGATCTCGAAATATGGATGAACGTTGTGGATATAATAAATACATAATTGTGGGGCCCATGTAACTTTGATCTCCTTTGAGCAGGGCGAACATGAAAATTGAGCAGGGCAAATTAGAAATTGAGCGGGGCAAACATGAAATTGAGCGGGGCAAACTGAAAATTGAGCGGGGCAAACTAGAAATTGAGCAGGGCAAATATGAAATTGAACGGGGCAAACTAAAAATTGAGCGGGGTAAACTGAAAATTGAGCGAGGCAAACTAAAAATTGAGCGGGGCAAACATGAAATTGAGCGAGGCACACTGAAAATTGAGCGGGGCAAACATAAAATTGAGTGGGGCAAACTAGAAATTAAGCGGGGCAAATATGAAATTGAGCGGGGCAAACAAGAAATTGAGCGGGGCAAACTAGAAATTGAGCGTGCAAATATGAAATTGAGCGGGGCAAACTAGAAATTGAGCGGGGCAAACATGAAATTGAGCGGGGCATGCTTCAAATTGATGGCTCATGTTTGCCCCGCTAAAATGAAATTGATGGCTCATTTTAAGGCATGCTTCAAAAAATAAAGTAGATCCAGGCCCAAGCTGCGGAGTCGGAAGTGGCTGCGTAACCTGTGCTGAGGTCGAGACCTTACAGATGGCCCTGAGGGTCTCCCTCTCTTCTTTGTTAATTCAGGTTTCTTTATTGTTGCTTTGATTTCTTATAGCTCCATGCTATATCACTTTTTCCCTTCAATTTAAACATTAAAATGAAACAATTTGTTTGTCTCACATCTGATAACTTTTTAACGTAAGAGAGATGTTTAGTTCGTAAAATTGGTTCTTCCATTAACTATCGGAAAATGATGTCCGTAAAGTTTCTATTCCCTCACTTATAGGTCAATTAAACATCCATTCCTTGCTAATAATGACAGTTTGCCCTGCTGAATGCAAACGATTGCACAAGCAGAGAGAATGCAAACGATTTGTTACGTCTTGTCCTATAAGTGAAAAGCCACCCAATTTTCAAGAGTATATTAGGTGCACCCCAGCCTCACCCAGAGTGATGCAGCCCTTACCATGAGGCATTTTTACAAACACCTGAACTGCAACTTAAAAAACCCATTGTTTTACAAACAATGACAATGGTTTTACAGGTGTTTTATCAAACACCTTTTAAGTAACATAAAAACCAAAAAACAAAAGAGAAAAAAAAGGTATTTGTTTAATGTACATGTTTGCCCGCTAAATTTTCGGTTTGCCCCACTGAATTTCTAGTTTACCCTGCTCAATTTCGTGTTTGCCCCGCTAAATTTTTCATTGGCCCCGCTCAATTTTATGTTTGCCCCGCTCTATTTTCGGTTTGCCCCGCTCAATTTCTAGTTTACCCCGCTCAATTTTTAGATTGCCCCGCTCAATTTCATGTTTGCCCCACTGAATTTTTAGTTTGCCCTGCTGAATTTCATGTTTGCCCCGCTGAATTTCTAGTTTTAATTTCTAGTTTGCCCCGCTCAATTTCATGTTTACCCCGCTCAATTTTCAGTTTGCCCCGCTGAATTTCTAGTTTAATTTCTAGTTTGCCCCGCTCAATTTCATGTTTACCCCGCTCAATTTCTAATTTGCCCTGCTCAATTTTCATGTTCGCCGCTCAAAGGAGATCAAAGTTACTTGGGCCCCACAGTTATGTATTTATTATATCCACAACGTTCATCCATATTTCGAGATCATTTGGGAGCATTATATATATATATATAATATATATATTATATATATATATATATATATATATATATATATATATATATATAAAGAATCATATCCAAAGATCAACTGGACCACACCACAAAGAGCAGCGGGAAAATTGATTTTCATCGTTAAAAATTTTGTAGGGCCCACCATAACATATATTTTCCATCCAATCTATTCATAAGGTCACAAAGACCTGGACGAAGAGGAAAAACAAATTTTATAATGATCCAAAACTTACATGACCCCTAAAAGGGTTTCAATAGTAGACGTCCAATCCTCCACTGCCTTTTTTATAGTGTGGTCCACTTGATAGTTAGATCTGTCTTATTTTTTGTCTCAAGCCTTAATACGAGCTCGTCAAATAGATGGATGGTATGGATATAACACATACCTCATAATGGGACCCACAAATGTCGTGGGGTTTACAATGAAAAAAAAAAAGCTAGTGGGTGAGGGTCAATGGGACCCTATAGCTACGGATTATAACCGTAGCCATAACCGTAGGTTCGATATATCGAAGGTCTTCCGATATTATCGAAAAAGTCCAGAACTGTCCAGCGAGTTTGCCTAAAAAATCCTGCAATTTTCGATACACTATGGCTATGGATTATAACCGTATCCATAACTGTAGCTAGACTACGCGGTGGCAGTGCCGCGACAGTCTATGTTTTTTTTTTTTTTTTTTTTGCTCCGTTGCTTTTGTGAGTCCCATCATGAGGTCTGTGTTATATCCAAACTGTCCATCTATTTGGCGAGCTCATATTAAGGCTTGACACGAAAAATAAGATAGATCTAACTATCAAGTGGACCACACTGTAAAAGGTAGTGGGGAATTGAATGTCTACAATTGAAACCCTTTTAGGGGTTGCAGAAGTTTTGGATCATTATGAAATTTGTTTTTCCTCTTCATCCAGGTCTTCGTGACCCTATGAATGAACTTAGACGGGAGATGATTTCTCACAAACATCATAGTGGGCCCCCTAAAGGTTTCTAATGGTTGATGCTCATTCAACACTGTTTCTTGTAATGTGGTACACTTGAGATTTGGATATACCTCCTTTTTCGTCTCATATCATAAAATGATGTGGAAAAATATATGGACGGCATGGAGGAAAAGCATACATCATTGTGGGGCCCACAGACCACCGACCATCTGCCATTGTCTGGTGGCAGGGGGAGTACCCAATCCGTTTTCATGAAAGGAGGGGGTATTTTCGTCCTCAAATTCGATGTCCGTACGAGCAGGTCTAAGTTTGTATTGTTTTATAAAAACAGTTGGATAAAAGGTGGGGTCCACGGTCCCAAATTTCTCTAAAAAATATATAAAAAAGAGAAAGGGCGGAGATGATGATGAAAGAGAAATTTAGGACTGTAGACCCCACCTTTTATCCAGCTGTGTTTTATGAAAGAAGACAAACTTTGTTTTGCAACTTAGACCTGCTCATATGGATAGCGAATTTGAGGACGAAAATACCCCTCCCTTCCTTTCGAAGATGAGCGCTGACGCTCCTCCAACCAAGAGTTGTACGAACGACTGAAAAGAGATCAAAGTTACATGGCCCCACAGTTATGTATTTATTATATCCACAACGTTCATCCATATTCCGAGATCATTTCGGAGCATTATCCAAAAAAAAAAAAAATCATATCCAAAGATCAACTGGACCACACCACAAAGAGCAGCGGGAAAATTGATTTTCACCGTTAAAAATTTTGTAGGGCCCACCATAACATTTATTTTCCATCCAATCTATTCATAAGGTCACAAAGGCCTGGATGAAGAGGAAAAACAAATTTCATAATGATCTAAAACTTCTGTAACCCCTACAAGGGTTTCAATGGTAGACGTTCAATTCCCCACTGCCTTTTACAGTATGGTCCACTTGATAGTTAGATCTATCTTATTTTTCGTCTCAAGCCTTAATATGAGCTCGCCAAATATATGGATGGTTTGGATATAACACAGACCTCATGATGGGACCACAAAAGCAACATAGAGAAATAAAAAAAAAAAACAAACGGTCGCGGCACCGGCGACTGTGCAGTCTGCTTCGATTATGGCTACGGTTATAATCCGTAGCTATAGTGTATCGAAAATTGCAGGATTTTTTAGGCAAACTCGCTGGACAGTTCTGGACTTTTTCGATATTTTCGAAGCTACGATTATGACTACGGTTATAATCCGTAGCTATACGGTCCCTTACAAGAAGAACTTTTCTTCCCTTACATTTTTCTCTAATACATAATTACATAAATATGTATATATAAGTATATAAAAATATTTTTCTATCTTTTAATTCATTTCTTTGCCTATTTATTTAACAAGCATATCTCCTAAACTAGAATGATTTACTTAACGTACCACATATGATTTTGGGGTAGGAGAAGCTAATTTAGCTAACCAACCTAGTTATTTTCCAAGATTCCATCGAGTCGATGGTGGAAAAATCCATTTCATTCACTTCGTGGTCAATTTCAATCACTTCGCGGTCAAACTGGAAATTGAGCGGGCCAAATTGGAAATTGAGCGGGACAAACTGGAAATTGAGCGGGCCAAACTAAAAATTGAGCAAACTGCAAATTGAGTGGGCCAAACTGGAAATTGAGCGGGCCAAACTGGAAATTGAGCGGGACAAATTGAAAATTGAGCGGGCCAGACTGGAAATTGAGTGGGACAAACTGAAAATTGAACGGGCCAAACTGAGATCGTTCCAATACGACCCAAATCCAACAGCTATAATCCTACTTGTCCTGTTACAATACATCAATGACCCGTTGTCCTGTTACAATACATCAACAGCTACGGATCAATTTCTAGTTTGGCCCGCTCAATTTCCAATTTGTCCTGCTCAATTTCCAGCTTGGCCCGATCAATTTTGAGTTTGGCCCGCTCAATTTTCAGTTTGTCCTGCTCAATTTTCAGTTTGCCCCGATCAAAGTTACATGGACCCCACAGTTATATATTTATTATATCCACAACATTCATCCACATCTCAAGATCATTCGGGAGCATTATATATATATATATATATATATATATATATATATATATATATATATATATATATATATATATATATATATAATATATATATATAAAGAATCATATCCAAAGATCAATTGGACTACACCACAAAGAGTAGCGGGAAAATTGATTTTCACTGTTAAAATTTTTGTAGGGCCCACCATAACATATATTTTCCATCCAATCTATTCATAAGGTCACAAAGACCTGGATGAAGAGGAAAAACAAATTTCATAATGATCCAAAACTTATATGACCCCTAAAAGGGTTTCAGTAGTAGACGTTCAATCCTCCACTGCCTTTTACAGTGTGGCAGTTTGGATATAACACATACCTCATAATGGGACCCACAAAATGTCGTGGGGATTTCAATGAAAAAAAAGAAGAAGCTAGTGAGTGGGGGTCATTGGAAACCTATAGCTACGGATTATAACCGTAGCAATAACTGTAGCTTATCGAAGGTCTTTCGATATTATCGGAAAAGTCCAAAACCGTCCAGCGAGTTTGCCTAAAAAATCTGCAATGTTCGATACAATATAGCTACGGATTATAACCGTAGCCGCTGTCTGTGTTTTTTTTTTTTTTTTTTTTTTTCTGTGTTGCTTTTGTGGGTCCCATCATGAGGTCTGTGTTATATCCAAACCGTCCATCTATTTGGTGAGCTCATATTAAGGCTTGACACGAAAAATAAGATAGATCTAACTATCAAGTGGACCACACTGTAAAAGGCAGTGGGGAATTGAACGTCTACCATTGAAACCCTTTTAGGGGTTACAGAAGTTTTGGATCATTATGAAATTTGTTTTTCCTCTTCACCCAGGTCTTTGTGACCCTATGAATGAACTTAGACGTGGAGGATTTCTCACAAACATCACAGTGGGCCCCCTAAAGGTTTCTAATGCTTGACGCTCATTCAACCCTGTTCCTGTAATGTGGTATACTTGAGATTTGGATATACCTCATTTTTCGTCTCATATCATAAAATGATGTGGAAAAATATATGGATGGCATGGATGAAAAGTATACATCATGGTGGGACCCACAGATCACCGACCATCCGGCATTGGCTGGTGGCAGGGGAGTACCCAATCCGTTTCCGTGAAAGGAGGGGTATTTTCTTCCTGGAATTTGGTCTCCACACGTGCAGGTCTAAGTTGCAAAACAAAGTTTGTATTGTTTCATAAAACCAGCTGGATTAAAGGTGGGGTCAACAGTCCTAAATTTCTCCGCCAAAATTACAGCAGCCCAGATATTTTCATGTAGTGTATAAAAGCTCACACCCAGCCAACCCTGGCCATCCAATCCATGCACACAAAACCCAGAAACATCCTGGAAATCCACTCCATGCATCATGTGGGACCCACTTAATAGATGATCTGACTCAAAATTCACACCCCATGCACGTATCAGTCTAGCTATGCATGTAAATAGAATGTGGACCGCTGGCAACATTTGGTAAATTGTCTAGTGTAGAGCTCTGCCCATCCACGCGCGCGCACAAAAAAAAAATAAATATAGCTAAAAAATTTTGAGATCCGAACCATCCATCAGGTGGGCCACACTGTTTAAATCCCCCAGTCTAAAAATCAGCTCACTTCTGACAAATAGACGGTTTCAGCTATCCACTTGTTTTGTACATTATGGCCCACCTGAGGAGTAGTGAAAAGATTTGATTTTATTTATTTATTTATTATTATTATTATTATTTTTTAAGGCAGGAGATCAAAACACCATGACCCACCTGAAGGAAAGATGGAATCTCCCACACGTGTGCTTGGGTATGGCCTACTCTACACACGTGTGGGCTAGATGGGACAAAAATAAAAAAGCAACTGAAGGTCATGTGTTGAAAATGCATTAAGAAAAGAGCAATTGGCTTAAGGAGCATAGATGAGAACAAAAGCAGAGTTAGGTAAGAAGGGATAGAAAAGTGAAGGAATTAAAGGAGATTGGGCAACACAGTGCTTAGAGATACAGTGGGCCCAGATTTGTCCAAGGCCCCCATCCCATGGGCGCCCAATACCATCCATCTACCAAATTGCCATCAGGTTTCATCACATCAGTGGGTGGATGAGATTAAGAGGGGGCTAGCATTCCATCATGCATGCCACATGTCCAGGATGGTTTTCTCATCAGGTGGGCCACACGTGTGTGAGTAAAATTAAAGATTATAAAGATTGAGGAATGGACCGTGTGATGAGTGGACCAGATCTACTTGCTGGCAGCTAATGAATGGTCCTGATCTTCAATCTCTATCATTGGAGTCTCATTTGTCTAAAAAGGCCCAGTCCATTGGGCGTCCAATACCATTCATCTAAGAAAATGATATAAGGTTTCGACCAGTAGTGGGACCCACCAATTGGGCGGCTTAGATTTAGAGGGGGGACTACCATGACACCTGTATATGGATCTGGAGTTGAGGCCAATGTGAATGGGCCCTTGCTAAAAAATTAGGCCCGTCTACTCATCAGGTGGGCCGCATATGTATTATAACCAGACGACCGTATTCAAGAAGAATCTTGGCCCAATTGACGAGTGGACCAGAGCTATCCTGAGAGCAGCCATTGGATGGCCTTGATCTATCCTGCACAATAACTAAAAAGATTGGTGGATGCAATCAATCTGAACCAACAAAACTGATATATTTATCTCATTCTGTTTCAACATTGAGATCATAAAAAAGAAACCATTGCATATATATTTATCTCATGCTTAGTGGTTGAGAGATTCTGTTTCAACACTGAGATCATAAGATCGAGTGCCCATATAGTAATGATATTTGTAAAATAAAAAGAAAAAAAAAAAGAGGAAACCATCGCACATATATTTATCTCATTCAGAACATCCAAACCAGACAATTGAAAAGCCAATCCACAGTAAATAAGTATTAAATTATTGTCCAAGATATTTTTTTCCTAGCTAGGATTAATTATTATATTTATCTCATTCAGAACCTCCAAACCAGACAATTGAAAAGCCAATCCACAGTAAATAAGTATTAAAATATTGTCGAAGATATTTTTTTCCTAGCTAGGAATAATTATTGGACTGACAAATTCTATTTAAGGTGTTACATCATGTTTTCTAATTTGCACAATAAAACTTATAGCCATGAATACGTGGATCCTACTTTAAGTAATTGCCATATACATACCATCGAGACAAGTAAAGCCTACCCTCCATGACACAAGTGAGTAGACACTCTTTAAGGGCCTATTTGATTTTTGAAGTAAATGGTAATTACCTGGTAAATAAGTAATAATTACTTACCAGGGAATTATCCCATCGTTTCCTGCGCCTATGTTGACGGCTTAGCTTTTTGGCGTTAAAATCGAGGATGACTGCCAAGTGAATATAGGGCCCACTGTGATGTACGTGATGTATCAACACCGTTCATCCTATACGTCAGCCTGATTTAGGTCATGAACCCAAAAATGAGGCAGATCCAAAGCTCCAGTGGACCACACCACAGGAAATAGTGGAAATTGAATGCTTGCCGTATAAAAATTTATGTGGCCCGTAGAAGTTTTGGCTGAAGCTAAAATTTGTGTTTACCCCCTATCAATGTTTTTATGACCTCATGAACAGGTTAGATGACAAATAAACATTAATGTGGGCCCAAAAAGCAAAATAACTTTTAATGGCGGACGTTTAAGGCCATTGTTTCCTGTGATATGTGCGACTTTAGCATTGCATTTGTCTCGATTTTGGACTTAGGTCCTAAAATCTTCTGATAAAATAGATGGACGGTGTGGATATGTCATGCACATCACAGTGGGATTCACAAATGCAAGTTAGCTTTTTCGGATCAATTTTCGAGAAGAAAATTGTTACACCCTGAAAATCGGGGGTCGAGCAGGAGCTCAACTCCCGAGTTCCATCGCATCACTTATGCAACATTGATAATGATGATTAAATGTTGCTGTATTAGCACATTAAACATGAATGAGATTAAGCCAAAATAATATATTATACTCCAGAGACGATTAAGTTAAACAAGCGAAAGACTGTGATAGATATATAAAACGTATAAGTAATCGTAAGTCTCCTGAGTATGATCATGTTACCAGGTCAATAATTTACAGGTAAAGTTTCAAAATATACAAAATGTGTAATGTCCTCTAATCAGCAACCCTGTAAGCCCCGTCGATCAGGACACAACTCACATAAACCCGCCTGATAATTGCATATAGGAGAACGCCTCCTCATCGTCCTCGAAATCTGGCTCCACCTCGAAGGCATCGCCATCACCTGCAGCTAAGACAGAGTCTGGTTGGTGTTTAAAACACCGTCCCAGAACGTGGGAGTGAGTGATCAACTCGGTGGAGCTATAAAGCAAGGTTAACATGTTATCAATTCAGTCACGCAGTAATGATAAGGCAATACAATCAAGCATTCCTAAGTACTCTTGCTAATGCAAGGATGATATGTATTAATGATGTATACCCTCACCTGCACTCCCTCTGCGAACTTCATCTCACGGTCGCGGCATGCACCCCTTCCACAGTGCTCAACTCCAACGCCAAAGGCACATGCAATGCAGTGCATGAACGTGATTACCGAGTTCTTATTAGGCCTTTTCATATAGCAGGATTGAGAAGCTAAGATACCTCCCTTATATCATTTCCTAATCAATGATCCATTCTAGGGTCATCTGTCCTAGTAAATATCATACGATGTTGCGGTTCTAAGTCACTACAAAGGGCTCGTCACCTGATCAGTGTAGGCCTAGTTTATACTCTAGTCGTTAAAGAAAGGCTCGTAGCCTCAACGCAGTCTCAGAGTATGCTCGAGGTCACTACAAAGGGCTCGTCACCTAATCAGTGTAGGCCGACAACTCGAATACAATGTCTCATACCACCGTATTCGGCTCACGAGGCGGTGTTGCTCACTGGTCACTACGGGGAGACTCGTCGCCCCAGCGTAGGTCGACAGCTAGACCACGGTGTCCCATACCACCATGTCCGACTCATGAGTCTTAGCGGATCGAGGTACCAAGGTTAACGGGCTTTTCACTGGTAAGTTGGTACCTTAGATTCAAGCAGTAGCGTCTATACATGATGAACATACATTGGGCCAATCGGGTTACTTGATGAGCTCGACTGGTACGAGTGTACGTCGAGTTGATCGACATGAAGTGCGTAAACACTCCGTGTGGCCTAACCACTGTCGACAACCAAAGTACGACTCAGATTTATCGAACACGTCCTGTGTGGCGAAATAACCTCAGCCACCCACGTAGGATCTGTTACCGATTGCCTAGACTATACCATAGTCCCAAACACACTCCAGATCAATAACATTCAAATGTAATAGCCAAGACAACATGTAACAATATAATTAAATATAGATTTCATATCAGCCTTTCAACAAACACATAGAATACATGTTAATATACATGAGCATTTAATCCACAAATCACATAGTAGTAAAATAGATTACCTGAAGGAAACTGTAACCCTAAAGAAGGGGATTGAGAATCCTATCTCAACACCCTCATTAAGCACATTACATTAAGCATTTTCTCACTCAGACATTTTATCAAACACTTAGACTACACATATCAACATACATAACATATGTTGATTATAACATATACTTGGACAGATCCTTCCAACAAGGAGTTGTCACATACACAACAATCATGTATTTGCATTCCATAGACGCGACAGACACAAATCATAATCCCATATTCATTCAGTCATTTCAACAAACACTTAGACCACACACTATCATATACATGACGTATATTGGTCATAACATGTATTAGGGCAAACCCTTTCGCCAAGGGGTTGTCGCACGTACAACAACCCTATATCCATGACGGATAATCATGTCAAATACAAATCCAAATTCTATACGCATTCAATCATTTCAACTAACACAAGGAGTGCACTATACTCAACAGAGTTCATATATATTTGTAAAGCGAAGGAATCTTCGCATTTAGCATGTGAAATGACACCCAAATCAGTTATAAATCATTTGCCGACATTGAAAGCCTTGAAAACCATAACCTAAACATTTATAGTCCGCACCTTTCGCCGGTAAACTCGTAACGAACTCAGTTTAAACACTAAATCTTTGTCTACGGCACAACGACAACCTACAGTATGAAATAGGTTAGCTATTTCATCCCTTACACTATTTGAAACTCTAAAACAGATTATGGTTAGGATTTCTTACCCAAGAACGGAGTCGAAATCGCCGGGATAGCGATTCAGAAAGGCTGATTCAGCCCGTGGAGCGGCAGGGATGAATCCTTACAACAAACCCTCACTCTCTCTCACTTCTTCTCACTTTCTTCTTCTCTTTTCTCTCTTCTCTCTCTTAGGATTTCCCAAATTCGTATGGAATGAGAGAGAGAGGGTAAAAGGGGCTTATATAGGCTCGAAAGTGATGGGAATGGCCCCAGGGCCATGGTATACTTAGGTTATAGCCAAATAGTGGTTGTTTCAATCCAACGGAGCACTTCTGGAGGCACCTTTTCAGCATGCGGTCGGACTTAAGCTCCCTATCATTGGATCTAGGTCGAGTTAAGTTTTCGGATCGATCGAATTTGTGGATCGACCATGGCAGACCAGTTTCAGTTCAATGGTCACCGATACTTGATCAGGGCCACAAGTACACTGACACGTGTACGAAAATTTTCCTGATCCGAGGGTGTAATTGGGTCAGATTCTGACGGTCTGAAACCTTAGATTTGGCCCGCAACCGAACGGCTCAATTCATTTAAATATGAGTACGTTTTCCAAAGATATTCGCGTTTCTCACACACTTTGCTCCGGGCTCAAGTTGTGCGTTTCTGGATACTATCTGGATTTGATTTCCGAGATGGTTGTCAAGCCCAATAAATCGGTCATAAGTGTGTAGTTTCATGGTCAACGGACTTTTGACACGCGGTCCAGGTCCGACACGAAGTTTCAATGTGCTCCTGAGAGCAACTGAGTTTAAAGATTGATCTTAGATTTCAGGGTAATGTAGCGTCAATGATTCTGCAAGTTTTGGGTCTTGCAGTTCTTATTTAAAGTGATTAGTGCTAATTTCGTAGATAATCTAGTTTAACACTTAATTAATTTCGTCTAATTTCTAAAGGATTTGGTCCTGAGTGATTTCTGCCTGAGGTGGTACTCGGGTCTTTGTACGGATTTTTCCGAGACGTTATAATCTACCCCCTTAAAGAAAAATTTCGTCCTCGAAATTAGTACTTTTTCGTACTCCTCGAGAATCTAAAGGTAGTTCTTTCGGACCTCGGCTTCGGTTTCCCAAGTAGCCTCTTCCTCAATGTGATGCGTCCACAGTACCTTTACAAGTGGGATAACCTTGCTACGCAATACCTGTTCCTTCTTGTCTAGGATCCACATCGGTCGCAATATATAAGTAACATCCTCACTCAACTGCACCTGCTCCCACTTAATAATGTGGGAAGGATCAGGAACATATTTCTTCAGCATAAATACATGAAATACATTGTGCACGCCTACGAGTGGTATGGACAAAGCAAGGTGGTATGCTACCACCCTCACTCGATCCAGTATCTGGAATGGGCCAATAAATCTCGGTGTGAGTTTCCCCTTCTTCCCAAACTGAAGGACTCCCTTTATGGGGGAAACTTTCAGAAACACATGGTCCCTGACCTTGAACTCTAGTGGTCGCCGTCTCGTATCAACGTAACTCTTCTGTCTGCTCTGCGCTGCCAGAAGTCGACGCCTAATAATGTCGATCTTCTCTGAGGTCGCCTGTACTAACTCTGGGCCTATCAAGCTTTTCTCGCCAACCTCTGCCCAGCAGTGCGGTGCTCTACACGGACGCCCATACAGTGCCTCGTAAGGAGCCATGTCAATACTCACCTGAAAATTGTTGTTATACGCGAACTCTGCATAAGGAAGACAATCATCCCAACTGTCCTTGAAATCTAGTACACAAGCTCGCAGCATATCTTCCAACACCTGATTTACCCATTCCGTCTACCCATCTGTTTGTGGGTGGAACGCGGTACTGAACTTCAACTTCACACCCATTGCTTCCTGGATACGAGTCCAGAAGATAGATGTGAATCGCGTGTCTCGGTCCTACACGATCTTCATAGGGATTCCATGCAGACGCACAATCTCCCTGATGTACAACCTGGCCAAGTCGTCTGACGAGTTCGAAACTCTAATGGGGAGGAAATGGGCCGATTTCGTCAACCGATCCACAATCACCCAAATGGAATCATGTCCCTTCCTCGTCTTCGGTAGCCCAGAGATAAAATCCATAGAGATGAAGTCCCATTTCCATTCTGCTATGGGCATGGGCTGAAGCAGTCTAGGAGGTCGGCGGTGTTCAGCCTTGACCTGCTGGCACGTGAGACAACGGGACACATAATCTGCTATGTGGGCCTTCATATTGTCCCACCAGTATGATCTCTTCATATCTCGATACATTTTTGTGCTTCCAGGATGCATTGCCAATTTCGAACTATGTGCAGCCTTGAGGACCTCCTGTCTCAAGCCATGAAGATTTGGGACGCATAGGCGGCCACGGTAACGTAAGCCCCCATCCGTACCAACTCTCCACTCGGCGTCCTCATCGTCGCTAGCCTGCTCTCGAAGCTCAGACAATCGTCCATCGTCCTTCTGGGCCTCAATGATCCTATCATCAATAAGTGGCCGCACACGAACGTGCGCGACGCTATCGAACGGTTCCTCCACGATGAGTTCTGCTTGAAGTATCGCACAAACTCTACCATACCCCATTCTGCCATCATCAGCGAAGCCGCAAATTTTATGGTCTTCTTGCGGCTCAACGTGTCAGCCACAAGGTTAGCCTTGCCCGAATGGTAGGAAACCTCGAACTTGAAGTCCTTCAAGGTTTCCATCCATCGCCGCTGCCTCATATTCAGGTCCCGCTGAGTGAATATGTATCTGAGGCTCTTGTGGTCGCAAAAGAGCTCGAACTCCTCTCCGTAGAGGTAATGTCTTCAAAGCTTCAGTGCAATGATGACGGCTGCCAACTCTAGGTCATGTGTAGGGTAGTTCTCCTCGTGTTTCCTCAACTATCTCGAGGCGTAAGCAATCACCCTGTCCCTGTACATAAGGACACAACCCAGACCAACGTGAGACGCATCGGTGTATATCGTATACTTGACCCCTTGGTCTGGCAATACTAACACAGGGGCGGACGTCAACTTGTCCTTCAGCTCCTGAAAACTGCCTCTGCCTTCTCATTCCAGGCGAACTTGAGATCTTTCCGAGTCAGCTGAGACAATGGTCTGGCTATCTTGGAAAAATCCCGAATGAATCGACGGTAGTAACCTGCCAGGCCAAGAAAGCTCCTTACTTCAGTAACCGAACCGGGCTGCTCCCACTCCTGAATTACGACTACCTTAGCAAGGTCCACCGCTATCCCTTCCTTGGACACCACATGTCCTAGGAACTTGACTTCTTCTTTCCAAAAGTTGCACTTCTTGTACTATGTAAACAACTGGTTCTTCCTGAGAGTATCAAAGACTGCTTGCAGGTGCTCCTCATGATCTTCCCGACTCTTGGAGTATATCAGGATGTCATATATAAACACGATAATGAATCAGAATAGAAATGACCGAAATACCCTGTTCATCAAGTCCATGAACACGGCCAGTGCGTTTATGAGTCCAAACGACATCACAAGGAACTCATAGTGCCCAAAACTGATCCTGAAAGCTGTCTTCTGCACGTCCTCATTCCTGACACGCAACTGGTGATACCCTGACTGTAGGTCAATCTTCGTGAAGTATTGTCCCCCTTCAACTGATCGAACAGATCGTTTTTCCTGGGCAAAGGATACTTGTTCTTCACCGTCACTTGGTTCAACCTGCGGTAATCAATACACAACCGCAGTGATTCATCCTTCTTCATCACAAATAACACGGGCGCTCCTCACGGAGAGACACTCGGTCGTATGAAGCCCGCATCCAACAAGTTATTGATCTGTCTCCTCAATTCCTCCATCTCACATGGAGGCATACGATACGTGGGTAATGAGATGAGTATCGCACCAGGCACAAGATCAATGGTAAAATCATTCTCGCGCTGAGGAGGTAATCCAAGAATCGTCCTGAACACGTCCTCAAAATCCCGAACTACTGGCCTGCCCTCAAGTGTCAGACCATCAACATTCTCTAACAAGGTGACATAACAGCTAACACGGCAGGGCCAACTGACTTGCAGTAGAAAAGTAAAGACCGTGCCCTCAGGTCCGTAGGCTGTCACGACCCTGGTCTCGCAATCTATCTCTGCCCTCATCTCGGAGAGTCAATCCATACCGAGGATAATGTCGTAGTGCCATAGCGGGGCGACGATCAGGTCGACACGCACTGTCCTGCTACCCAAATCTACTGAGCAAACCTTACAAATTCGGGTAACATCTGAAAATGTCCCTGTAGTAGTAGTGATTCTCACTCCCTTCGTATGAATAGTAACCAATCCCAGCAGCTTGACTGCGACCCATGATATGATCGAAATAGTGGACCTGATGTCCACAAATAAAAAGACAGGCGTACCTTGAATCTGAGCTGTGACTTCAAAAGCCACAGGTGCTACGTCTGATGCCTCGGATGCCTCAGCTGTAAGTGAGTGCACCTGAGTCTGCTGTGAACGGTTCGGCTGTGGCGCCATAGGTCTCTAAGGTGGCCTGAACCGAGGTGCAAGTGGCCGAAATGATGGATGCGATGGTGCTGACCGCAGAGGTGGTGCTGATATGACTTGAGGAAGCTGACGGTTGATCCTCTAAGGTGGCGAAAACTCGCTGTCCCTCATCCTGGTGAAGCAATTTGTCTCCGTGTGGCGTGACCTCTTGCAGTAGGTACACCACATGTCAGATCGTCTCATCGGGGCTGGTGCAACCATAAGCCTGGGCGGTGAATTTGTATGCAGCCTCTTACCGAGGAACGGTTTGCTCGAAAGATCCGGTCGCGGCCTAGGAGCCACAGGTGCTCGCATACGGGACTGCCTGTCCCCGTCCTGCTAAGCTCGCATAGACATGCTCACTAGCTCAACACATCTTCAAGCAGATCTCGGGTCGCAGACCCTTAAAAAATCGCCGCATACGCATCGGCTCATTTGCCAATATCAACGGAGCGCACCTGCCCAGCTCCGTGAACTTGTTCTCGTATTCTGCCACTGTCATCCCTCCCTAACGAAGGCGAAGAAACTCACTTTCCTTCTCATGCCGATAAGTGAGGGGATAATACTTCTCATGGAAGCGGGTCTCAAAAGCTGCCCACGTCCATACGTATCCAACGACAATAGTCCGAAGGACACTATCCCACCAGAGGCTAGCCTCCTCAAACATGAAGGTGACTAGGTCAACTTGTTCTGCCTCAGTGCAGTGCAGCGGCTTCAGCATCTTAGAGATGCGGTCAAACCAATACTCGGCCTCCTCGGGTCTGTGAGTACCCACGAAAGTAGGAGGCTGCAAGCGCTGAAATCGCTAGAATGTGCCGTTAGTACTCGGGTTCCCAGCAGAGTGCATAGGAGATGCAGGTGGGGTCACACCCATACTCTGGGTAAAGACCCCGCAACGGTGGCCAGAAACTGTTGTTGTTGTTGTTGCTGCTGCATTTGCTGCTGATGTATCAACAACATCAAATGCTCCAGCCTATTAAGAGGTGGAGTGGACTGTGGTATCTGAGGCGTCGAGGTAGACGCGCGGTTCTGCTCAGGAATCGACAGTGTAATAGGTGATACCACAGACAATGTCATAGGTGTCGGCCCAGCAGTGGGGCTAGGGGCCGGCTGAGAATTTGGCATGGTCTCGTAAATCAGACCCAAGCTGGGGTCCATATGGCTATCACTTAGGAGAGGTGCCCCGTCAAACGATTCGCCCAGTGGGAGAAGTGCCAAGCTCTTCGTGCTCTTAGGTGGCATGCCCTATATACAACATAGGGTGCAACCCGTGAGATTTAGCATATAACACTCAATTCTTCAAGCATTTTACACAATTCACAGCAAAAGGAGTCACATGCATTTCATAAAACAAAATTTGTCACGATACATGAGATATAGTTTTACATGAATCATGACAGGAAACACATGTGAGCTAATCTAATACAGCCTTAAACACAACACACCATCAACCTATCCTACTGCTAAGCCTGTCAAGGCTAAAACATAGAAACTAGAAATCAAGCAACAAAATAAACTAAGAGACGACTGCGAGCATGACTAGTCGTCTGAATCAGGCGATGGTGGTGGTGCACTCTTGTCCTGTACACAACACATGATAGCCCTCAAGGTGCGAGACACCTTCTTGAATTTCCATTTCATGAAGGCCTCGGTCTCTTCAAGTTTGGCTTGGGTCGCAGTGACCTCCTGTTGCAGGGCGGCCTGACCCTCCTCAAGTTGAGCCAAACGGGCTTCTAAAGCAGTCCGATCACCAGAGCACTCTTGTGTAGCAGGAGGAGAGCCCTCATCAGTGTCCTGGGCCTCCTCTTCCTCTTCCTGCTCTCCTTCTTCCCTTATCACATCTCCTTCTTCATCACTCTCCTCTTCTTCGCTTTCTGTCTCATCCTCGCTCTCGTCGAGTCGGATTTGACGCTGTCGTGACCCAATCTCCATATTGTTGAGAGTAGTGTCGTTGATGTAATGGATCGGCATAGGAACTTCAGCGCCAAGTCTGTAGGCGAACTCATGTGCACGCTTGCATATAAGTCGGAAGAAGGGGAGTAAAACAAACGTCCTAGAAGAGCGTGCAATCTGTACTATCTATAGCAGTACATACGTAGGCATGCACAGCTTCTCTCCCTGCCCAGCATGGTATAGAAAGTCCACCATCAGGCGCTTGCACTCACTGCGATTGCTCCACCGGGGGTACACGTTGTATGTGAAGATGTGGTGGAGTAAGTGGAAGTCGTCATTCATATTGGTCACTAGGAGGCTATTGTTTGGATTCTAGTGGGCCAGTTGGCCACAAAGGAATCGCGTGCGGCGATCCCTCTCACGCGCAGTCCTAAGACTCTCCTCACTAGCATGGACTTTGCCAAGCGGCATCCCCATGAGTCGGGCTATTAAGTCAACATTGACTGTGAGGTCTTGCCTTCCCACAGGAAATTTGAACTGTAAAGGCTCCAGTGTCGGCTCCCGTATATGCACGTAGAAGGCTCGGATAGTGTTCACATTCGCCCGCGACTTGCCTTCAAATACGGCCCCCCATCCAGCATCAGACAGGTGTTCCAACACTAGATATTCTCCAAAGAGCCTCCCATCCACGTGCGCTTCAAAAAGGACCCTACGGCCCTCGAATCTTCCATGAGACAGCCAATAGGGCTCTCTCTCGAGGAGCCTGGGGATCGAGGTCCCGCTTTGTCCTCATCTCTCGATCGGTGCTTGAACCTGCGACTGCGCCTCTCGGCCTTCTTGAACGAGTAGGGCGGCTAGGCTCGGTCTCATCCGTAGGAGCTCTCTTCTTCCCCATGAGAGAAAGAAGGGTGAAAATCGAGAAAATCGCCGCCACAAGCTCAAACAGAGCCATTGGAGTGGAATAAAATGGGGAAATCGGATGGGTTGTTGGATTCCAAGGTCTTTGAGACACAAAGTGATGTTCGTGTGCTCAAATGGGAAGAAAAGAAGGAGATAGGAGAGGGGTTTGGAAAAAAAATGGTAGGGGGGCGTGCGTATTGAAGAAAAATGAGAAAATAGGAGAATGGAGGGGAGATTTGAGAGAGGAAAGAGGGGCTTTTAGAGGGAAAGGAAAGCTTGGAAACGTGCAAGGGGAGAGTGGGGAGAAAATGGGGTAGAAAAGGGGGTTCCCACACGTGTTTGTGGGCCCCATAGCATCCCATGTACATCGGCCCGCCCGGCCCACGTCAGCCCGATAGGCCCGGGGTGTCTGGCCAGCGAGGCCTCGCCGAACCGGCGATGCCATCGCCAGTCTCTGGTGATTTCGACAAGGGCTCGCCACTTGGGTGATGGCACCCCCTGGATGCTGGAAATGTACGGGGTCCACTTTGGATCCCCCGGATTGCTCCGTTTGGACCCCGACTCCATTTCGAGTCGTTTCGAGTTCCCACTTGCGTATATTCGCGTATCTTGGGTTGTTTGAGGTTGGAATGGGTTAAATATTTGTCTAAACCAATCGATTGATGGTCTAGAAGTGATTCGGAATCGCCTCAAGGGATCACGGTGTGTACGGGCCCGATCTCGAAGGTTGATTTCGGTTAATTTCGCTGAACCGGCGAAACTGGGAATCCTATGCCCGTTCCTACGTTTTATCGCACACTCTTAGGTCAAAGTGTGTCGGTATGCATCGTGTGACCATAACCCAGGTCCAGTTTAATCCAAATAATGCTTTGATACAAACTTGTAACGCCCTGAAAATCGGGAGTCGAGCAGGAGCTCAACTCCCGAGTTCCAACGCATCACTTATGCAACATTGATAATGATGATTAAATGTTGTCTGTATTAGCACATTAAACATGAATGAAATTAAGCCAAAATAACATATTATACTCCAGAGACGATTAAGTTAAGCAAGCGGAAGACTGTGATAGATATATAAAATGTATAAGTAATCGTAGGTCTCATGAGTATGATCATGTTACCAGGTCAATAATTTACATGTAAAGTTTTAAAATATACAAAATGTGTAATGTCCTCTAATCAGCAACCCTGCAAGCCCCGTCGATCAGGACACGGCTCACATGAACCCGCCTGATAACTGCATATAGGAGAAAACCTCTTCATCGTCCTCGAAATCTGGCTCCGCCTCGTAGACATCACCATCACCTGCAGCTAAGACAGAGTCTGGTTGGTGTTTAAAACACCGTCCCAGAACGTGGGAGTGAGTGATCAACTTAGTGGAGCTATAAAGCAAAGGTTAACATGTTATCAATTCAGTCACGCAGTGATGATAAGGCAATATAATCAAGCATTCCTAGTACTCTTGTTAATGTAAGGATGATATGTATTAATGATGTATGCCCTCGCCTGCACTCCCTCTGCGAACTTCATCTCACGGTCGCGGCATGCACCCCTTCCACAGTGCTCACCTCCAACACCAAGGGCACATGCAATGCGGTGCATGAACGTGATTACCGAGTTCTTATTAGACCTTTTCATACAGCAAGATTGGGAAGCTAAGGTACCTCCCTTATATCATTTTCCAATCAATGATCCATTCTAGGGTCGCCAGTCCTAGTAAATATCATACGATATTGCGGTTCTAGGTCACTATAAAGGACTCGTCGCCTGATCAGTGTAGGCCTAGTTTATACTCTAGTCGCTACAGAAAGGCTCGTCGCCTCAACGCAGTCTCAGAGTATGCTCGAGGTCACTATAAAGGGCTTGTCACCTGATCAATGTAGGCCGACAACTCGAATACAGTGTCACATACCACCGTATTCGGCTCACGAGGTGATGTTGCTCACTGGTCACTACGGGGAGGCTCGTCGCCCCAGCGTAGGCCGACAGCTCGACCACGGTGTCCCATACCACCATGTCCAACTCATGAGTCTTAGGATCGAGGTACCAAGGTTAACGGGCTTTTCACTGGTAAGTTGGTACCTTAGATTCAAGCAGTAGCGTCCATACATGATAAACATACATTGGGCCAATCGGGTTACTTGATGAGCTCGACTGGTACGAGCGTACGTCGAGTTGATCGACATGAAGTGCGTAAGCACTCCGTGTGGCCTAACCACTATCGACAACCAAAGTACAACTCGGATTTATCGAACACGTCCTGTGTGGTGAAACAACCTCAGCCACCTACCTAGGATCTGTTACCGATTGCCTGGACTATACCATAGTCACAAACACACTCTAGATCAATAGCATTCAAATGTAATAGCCAAGACAGCATGTAACAATATAATTAAATATAGATCCCATATCAGCCTTTCAACGAACACATAGAATACATGTTAACATACATGAGCATTTAATCCACAAATCACATAGTAGTAAAATAGATTACCTGAAGGAAACTGTAACCTTAAAGAAGGGGATTGAGAATCTTATCTCAACACCCTCATTAAGCACATTACATTAAGCATTTCCTCACTCAGGCATTTTATCAAACACTTAGACTACACATATCAACATACATAACATATGTTGATTATAACATATACTTGGACAAATCCTTCCAACAAGGAGTTGTAACATACACAACAATCATGTAATTGCATTCCATAGACGCGGCAGGTAGAAATCATAATCCCATATTCATTCAGTCATTTTAACAAACACTTAGACCACACACTATCACATACATTACTTATATTGGCCATAACATGTATTAGGGCAAACCCTTTCGCCAAGGGGTTGTCGCACGTACAACAACCCTATATCCACGACGGATAATCATGTCAAACACAAATCCAAATTCTATACGCATTCAATCATTTCAACTAACACAAGGAGTGCACTATACTCAACATAGTTCATATATATCTGTAAAGCGAAGGAATCTTCGTATTTAGCATGTGAAATGACACCCAAATCAGTTATAAATCATTAGCCGATATTGAAAGTCTTGAAAACCATAACATAAACATTTATAGTCCGCACCTTTCGCCGATAGACTCGTAACGAACTCAGTTTAAATACTAAGTCTTTGTCTACATCACAACGACAACCTACAGTATGAAATAGGTTAGCTATTTCATCCCTTACACTATTTGAAACTCTAAAACAGATTAGGGTTAGGATTTCTTACCCAAGAATGTAGTTGAAATCACTGGGATAGCGATTCAGAAAGGCTGATTCAGCCCGTGGATCGGCAGGGATGAATCCCTATAACAAACCCTCACTCTCTCTCACTTCTCCTCACTTTCTTCTTCTCTTTTCTCTCTTCTCTCTCTTAGGATTTCCCAAATTCGTGTGGAATGAGAGTGAGAGGGTTTAAGGGGCTTATATAGGCCTAGAAGTGATGGGAATGGCCCCAGGGCCATGGTATACTTAGGTTATAGCCAAATAGTGGTTGTTTCGATCCAACAGAGCACTTATGGAAGCCCCTTTTCAGCATGCGGTCGGACTTAAGCTCCCTGACATTGGATCTAGGTCGAGTTAAGTTTTCGGTCCAATCGGATTTGTGGATCGACCGTGGCGGACCAGTTTTAGTTCAACGGTCGGATTTATAGGCACTTTTTTTTTAAAAAAATTATTATTTTATTTTATTATTACACACGCACCCAACACACACCCACGCACGCCGTGGTGGAATTTCACCAACTATGGGTCTCGAACCCAAGACCTCATGTTGAAACTCCTCGGAGCTACCACTGAGGTAAGGACTCGAACCCATAGACACTTGTTTATTGAAATACCACAAATATTTTTCATTTTAACCACCTAATTGATATCTACCAATCCGAACAATTAGATAATCAAATAAGCCTAATTTTAAGTCCATGATCATGCATGTAAATTTTGGACCCATAATCCAGACAATTTATTTTGCATTACTTGTATGCCATGTACACACTTTCAAGAAGTACCTGCGTATTATTCATCATGCTCTCCAGAGTATCAATGCTTTCACTCTTTAGTACGTGATCCTTTGTGTTTAAACCTTGCTAAAGGCCAAATCATAATGACTAGAAAAGGTTACCATTTAAAACATGGTGTACAAAAATCGGTGAAACTCGAGCAATGATTTTTGTAAGATATCTCATACATGGTTGGGATTGTCTGATCATTATGATTTGTCATCCATTGATCATTTATGGAGCCTCCACAAAGAATGAACGGTTTGGATCATAGAAGTCAGTGCCCAAACCCCATAACAGGGAGATGTGGTAGAGAAATCAATACGAGTGGTCTGGGCTGGGCAACATTAACCCATGATGCTCTCGGGCTAGTAGGCCCAAGACCAACCATGATGGTATTGACGCAAGCCCAACATAGGCCCACCAAAATTACACATGGCCAGACATTTTGAAGCATCATACAAATCCCTCATGTAGCTAACCCTGGCCATCCAATCCATGCATACAAAACCCACAAACACCCACATGCATCACGGACCCACTTCATAGACCAGCTGACCCAAAGATCAGGCCCATCTATTCATCAGGCTAGCCATGCATGCACGTAAAATATGGACCGTTGGGAACATTTGGTATATCGTCTGGTGTGGAGCCCTGCCCATCCACACGCACAAGAATATTTTCAAAATATTTTCAAACATAGCAAAAAATTTTCAAGACCCGAGACATCCATCAAGTGGGCCACACTGTTTAGATCCCCCAGTCTAAAAATCAGCTCACTTTAGACAAATGGACGGCTAAAAACGAAGTTTCAGCCATCCACTTGTTTTGCTCATGATGGCCCACCTGAGGAGTAATTAAAGGAGATCTGATTCTTTTAAGCCAGGAGATCAAAACACCGTGACCCACCTGATGGAAAGTTGGAATCTCCTGCACATGTGCTAGGGTAGGTCCACGCCACACATGTGGGCTGGATGAGGACAAAAAGGAAAAAGCAACTGAAGCCCGTGTCTTCAAAATGACAATAAGAAGTGATTTATATCATCTTTAATGTTTAATTCACTTGGTTCAATTAGATAACTTAAATACAATTGAAGTCCTATCCAATCCAGTTGAATAATAAAGCGATTAATTCATCATTTATAAATTAAAATAAATTTGAACTTCAATTAAATTGGTACTCACATAAAGCACCGATATATTGATCGCATGAAATTTAAAACATCTATCATACCTTTAGGCTATGGTAAATCAATGGATTTTATAGATCAATTAATCCCTTATAAAATACTTAAGTAATTACTCTCAATTTTTCTAAGCATCTAATATGCCCAGAGTCAATAATGGATAAAGTAAACTAAAAATAAATACTCATTTAAATCAATATCAAAAAATTGTTCAACAATCAAATCAAATACTTGAATCAAAGTAAATTAAGACATTAAAAACTATTACAGGCTTTACCTCTTCGCCATAGCTAAGAGATTTAACCGATCACAGACATGATTGAATTAAACTCAAAAGAAATATATAAAAATAAAAGAAGAATTAAAAGATTGAAGAATAAGGATGACTCCGAAGAAGCTCCGCAACTCCTTTCTCTCTCTCCTCTACCCTAATTCATATATAAGATGGTTTAAATTTGTAACACTCCAAATTTTTGAGGCCCGAGTATATACACGTGCCCAAGAATTTCAAGTGTTAATAATGTAATAATTGAATGTTTCAAAATCACACCTTTTTTTTTTTTTTTTTTTCCATTTAGATCAGTTACATTCACGAAGGTAACCATTCACAAGAGTAAAATCAATTATACTTCTTATACCTTTAAAGTATAAAATCAACTAATTGTCTAATGCCCTCTCAAGTGGGAGCTTATTGCATTATTCAAAGTTTTGCAGCGGAAAATAAATAAAGTTAAATATAATTCTATCATTCTTCTTTATTTGGAATAAACTTCCATACAATGATCATTATTTGTATCTTCAATCTGCACTTCACCTGTAACGTCTGTATGGTTGGAGAGGGTCAATGCCCTACTCATAGTGTGATGATTATCATTTAATATTAACAATAATTCAAGATAATCATAAGAATAATGTGAGGTTCCGATACATCTCGTACTCCATCACTACGAGTGGTATCAATATGCGCAACCAATCTACATGAATACATGTTTAGCATAGTGTGTGCAGTCCATCATATATAGTGATCATCACAATGTGGAATATTATAATTCATAGAAAAATCAGCTCGCCTCATATCCCATACTACAGGGATTCATCAGTGTGTCCAATGTTATCGTGGATTTATGTGAACACCTCGAGGCGACACGACAAATGATCAAACGATTTACGTGCATGACATGATTTGTTCATGAGCCACTATTTGTGACATCCAATCCCAGAAGTGATGTAATAAGCATGTCGGTTTACTTACATCAACTGGGTACCACTACCCAAACCCATGAAATTACGTGTCGATCAAGAGGGCCACTACCTAGAGCGCATTATATCGACGATAAAATTCATGAATCATTAGATGTGAGACCTCTAACACATCACTTACATCAATGAGAAAATAAATCGAACAATGAGAGTTTTGAAATTCTAAGACACATGCCCAAGCCATAAAGAGAGGTAGCACAAGGCTAACCTAATAAAGGAGAAGAGTAACATTAGGTTAACTCAACAAAAATAAAAGGAGATGAGTAAAAACCAACTCAATTATAGAGTGAAAACACTCGTTGCTCTCAAAATCGGCAAAGGACAAGGCTTGTATCCATCACCCCACATGAATTCATAAAAATCACATATAATTAAAATCATACCTTAACCATAATTCTTACATGGATAAATATTTATAATGGTCCATCAATCAATGACATAGAAATCATAGTAATATGAAGGTATACAAAAATAAGATAAATCATGTATATATCAACCTAAATTAGTGTAAGCTTTCAAGAATCCCTCACCTTAGTCTTAGATGCAAACCCTAGATAGATCTTGATGTATGGTGGCCTACACGAACCACGATGTCGCTTGAGCAAGAGGGAGACAACACACGTGTGGGGAAGGAAGAAAAGGCATGGGCGTCTAGGCTTGGATCACTCACTCTCTCTCTCTCTCTCTCTCTCTCTCTCTCTCTCTCTCTTCCTTGGACGTGAGAAGGTGGTGGGCGTGCATGGAATTTTGAGTGGAGAAGGGAGGCATGCCCTCTTTTGTATTGGATTTCTTGTCCCACTTGAATTGAGTTTCTCTAATTTGTTTCTTTGACGACAATCTTTCTTTAAATCTAATTCATTCATTATGTTAGGGTCGTCGAATAGAGCTGGGGTATATGATTTTGTTAGTGATTCGAAATTTAGATTAACTTATCTTTAAAATTCTGGCGGTAGGTGGCAAAACGGACTTGATCTCAATTAACGGTCTATGCTTAATGATCTGGGCCCAATTTTAGAGAAAATGTGTAGTCAAGATAGACAAATGTTTCGATAAAATTTGATGATTAATCGATGGTGGAAAAAGCCTGAATCTAAAATTTCACTTGTTGCGCCAAAATGAAGGAATTAGCTTTAAAGTGGTCAACATTCAACGATGTAGGCTTATATATCGGGGTCTAAATTTTGTATGATCTCATAGTCACATGAGGCTAAAGTGTGGCCTAAGTTTGGGTTGTGATGGACTGCGTAAAGTTGATAATTTGGAAGGTCCAAATTTAGAAAGAGTTGATAAGCCTTAAAAGGATAACTTCGCGCCTAAAAAAAGCTTACCAAGGTGGGTTCTGACATTTCACATTTGGTACATGTGATGAGCAATCCAAGTCGTTCATAAGAAGGAAAATATCCTACTATGACTACCCACAAGCTCTCCTCTCTCGATGGACACCAAAATCAACGGTTAAGGGGTTGATTGATCAATTGGGACACTTTTACAATGACAAAAGAGCTGAAATTCGATTTGTATGATTAGTTTATGGTAGATAGGCATGATATACAATTTCACATCAAACGGATCAAGAAAACCATGTGATCTAGATTTTAAGGGTTTAGGTTAATGACATTTTTGTAATTATTGTTGATCTAAGAGTTTTGAAAAATCTAATGGTTCTACATATTATAGACATGTTTTTAAGCAATTCTTACAAAAGAACTCATATCTAAATCATTATGAATAGAGAATTGTTCACTAAATTAATTAAGGAAAGATACATATATCAAACAACATAACGGATGGTTAGATGATATGTTAAAAATAGTAAAAATTGATGGTTAGTGTAACACCCTGAACTTTTCAATACCTAAGTATTGAAAGTTCTCAAGTGTTACCATAGAATTTTACCTATAATGTACATGTGTGCAGTACCAATCATGCTAACCCAACCTTACATCCATTCCCCAACACAAATCTGACTGTTGGGAATATTCCCCATTCATAGATCAACCCATCCATTCGTTAATTTTCAAGATATGCCATCATGTCATTCCGAAGTCGAATCTACACTGTTAACCTTGAATCCTAAATCCATTCATACCTAAAACCACACAACATCCAACTGATAAATACCTAGGTAACTGCCTAAATCCACCTAAGAACCTCTTAGGAACCCTAGTATCACTAATGACCAAGTTAGAATTCGATATGACCATTTGATTGACAGAAATCCACGGTAAAACTCAAAAGTCATGAAGTATGGGCCGCATGAACATTGGATCTGCCTGATTTTTGACTAGGGATCCCATCGGGACCTGAGCAAGCTGATGGACGGAGTTGATTGGGTCACACACTGCTGTGGACCCCACTATATGTGTTGCCTGTGCACTGCGGGTGCATGCACCTGCGCTGCACAGGATTTGGAAGCCTGGTCAACAGGGCGCTGACCCGAGCCAAAGAATGAAATCTCCTTCTCAAAATCTTCCGCCCGTAACGAACGGACGAACAACGTCCACTTGAGACGAGTTGTGGGCCACCATCTGAAGTTGATAAGATGATCTGAACCATCCATTGTGATCATAAGGCCAGACCGATCGGACCCTAGCTTTCCACACGTGCCTTCAAATAGTCACGTGTACGAGATATTGATCCTAAGGGCGTGTTTGATTTTCGGTGAAATGAGAAATAACGTGTAAAAAAGTAATAATTATTTCCCTCCGAGTTGCCGCACTCTTCCCCATAACTGATTTGACAGCGTACTTTTTGGAGGTAAAAAGTGCAAATATTGTAAAACATTTGTGGGTCCCACCATATGATATCATATATCCACATATCCACACCGTTCATCCATTATGTCAGATAAATTTATGATATAAGCCAAAAAATGAGGCATATCCAATGCTCAAGTGGACCACGCCATAGAAAAATGTGAATTAAATACTTACTGTTAAAAACTTCCTAGGGCCATTGTTTCTTTTGGTATGAGCCAGTTGAGTATTGGATCTAACTCATTTTTCTTCTCATATCTGAAAATGTTGTGATAAAATGGATGACGGAACAGATATATCACATACATCAAGAGGGGGTCCTAAATGGCCACGGTTACTTTTGAACCGGTTTCCAAGAAGTGAAATCCTCGTAAATATTCAAACAGGCGAAATGGTAATAATCACCCGTTTCCAGGGTATTTACCTTTTCCTGGTGAAACGATGAAAAACAAACAGGCCCTAAGGTTTTCTGTAAGGCCCCCAACAGAAACTCTAGAGGAAAGGGATGTATCTGAAAATTCAAAGGAATTGGGGCTCCCAAACCCATGCGATGATTTTTGTATAAATCTTTTTTTTTTCCAGTAGTTATAAAATATGATTTACTTTTTCTGTGGTTAGAATCTTCCAATTTAATGGCACATATATATAGATTAGCTACCAATAAACTAATATGCGCTACACATGTACAGATTAGCTACCAATAAACTAATAATGTGCCACAAATGTACAAAAATTTTACTTTACATTTTACCCCCCCCCCCCCCCCCCCCTTTTCTTTTTCTTTTTTTTTTTTTTTTTTTCAATTTTAGTTTCTTTGAAAGATGAGTTTGAAATTTCTCAAGAGTAATCATGAAAATTTCAAGTGTGAATAACTCTAAGTTTCTAAATTTATAGAATCGGTGCAATGATCAGCGGGAAAATTTTAGCAAGTGACCAGCTCTTAAAACCAAATGGGCAAGGATACATGGTCACCACTACAATGATCATGAAGAAAAATTCAGTAAGTCAATTTCTTTAAATAATAATAAAAAAAGGGTCAAAAATTTTTCTGAAAAATTGAATCAATAAGAATTTTGGATTATCCCCTTTGATTAAACGAGAATGAAAATCGAAGAGGGTTATGATCATCATCAAGAATTAAAAAATAAAAATAAAAAAATCC